>JAOBBB020070133.1:0-14010 GCA_025331005.2 Zoanthus gigantus
ATACCTATCTTATCTTATCTATCTATCTTTGTATCACTATATAACACAGCCAACTCTCGATTTATCTCCAGTCCCACACATTTACTCCGAGGAAGGACTACAGACCGAAACGTCAGTTTTTCAAAATTTCTTCACTACGGTGTTTAACTTTTAAATTTATCCAATCAAGAAGCAGTTTTAATTGATGTGTTGGCCACAACAAAAATAACAGAGTTAATTTTGATGATATTAACTTACAGTGATTGTATCAAAGTGGCATGTAGAGTTGACGTTATGGCACTCACTTAGGATTTTAAACAGTTGATTTATTAAGGCAGAAACTACATAAGTAAGGTAAATCCACTCTTAATTAGCCATTATTATAGAACTTACAGTGAAAGTTATGTTCAACAATATATAATCGATCCCTTCTTCCTTTTTCAACTGTAACATGTCTTTATGAAGTGTACTGTCTGGATCAACTCTAAAAAGGCAAGTAAAAAAGTGAATATTTTTTATGTCACCCATTTTTGGTGACACTGTCTGTTCCAGGTTGTTGCTAAGCAATTCATCATTTTTCTGTTACTTAATTTCGTCATTCAAATACTGCCAAAAGACACATTTAGTGCAACTTTCGTAACTTTTTTTGGTAATGCTATCGTTATTGTTATTTAACAAACTGCTTCCATCTGCCTTTCTAAAAACTGGAAACGAGCCTTTTTTTTTTTTCGACAGCGGAGATCGAAACAACACAGGAGCAGTGTCATTCTTATCAATCAAAACGATTTTTTGAGCTTCTACTCCAGCGAAAAGTTACTTATCAGAGTATACACTCAAATGATTTGGCGGACATTTTGATGCGCGTCCTTAAATTTTCCCACCTTTAAATGAAGTTTAGGTGTCTGGTGAAGCGCTTTGCGACGTTCTTGTTCGGTGTTTATGTTTGATGTAAGTTTTGAAGTGGAAATGAACCCTTTGTTAGATTTAATGAATACTGGCCGGATTTAAAATCACTGAAATTGGTTTGTTTTATGGTGGCGAAAAATTAATATGCAGATTGCTGACTTTCATTGACAAAATGGCGTTGCTTTGCACCTAAAATCGAAGACAATGCAACGACGTGTAAGAACACTTCAAATACTGTTCGAGTTCTTCTAATCCTTCATTAAAACATTGAACTTAATTCCCAAACGACTGCTGACGAATTCTAAAACAAGGTAGTTTGTTATAAATTTATTTTACAATTTTATTGAATGCTTCCCTATTTACACCTGAAAATTACCCTGTCATCGTTCATTTTCAAAAGTTCTATTTTTAATCTTTCTTTAAGTACAGTATAGCTTTTTTGTGGTTTTTACTTTATTCTACTTGAGCTGCACCATTTAAATTAAGCAATTATTTAATTAAAATGATTCTCTTGCTTCAAGTTTGTTAAGTCAAAAAATGCAGTGAGCTCAGATTGCATAAATTTTGAAAGTTCGCGGTTTTCGCTTCGTGCATTATTCAAAGTTCTCCTTCACTTTGTCGCCAGAGCGTGGGTGTTTTGTAAAGAAACCACTCACATTCAGTCGCTATCCCTTAATTAACATGGGAAAACTAATGAAGAAGTACAGAAGAATTAAAAGCCGGAAAAGAAGTTGATTTTGGGAAGGTCTTTCACTGTGCCCAAGGGTGTAACAAATCTGGATACGTAGAACCTTACCATTTTTATTTATTTTAATAAAAAATAAAGGTATATTGTATTACTAATTTAAAAATTAGAGATTCTGAAGGCCGTTAATGAGATGTCCAGAAATTGTAAGAAGATAATCATAGGAGTAAAAAGTTCTAAATGAAACTTTCAGCGGCATAATGGCAGATGTCCACTACTATAAGACAGTATGATAATTATGTTATTGCCTAGAAGACACTTACTTGTTAATCTTTATTGCCCAATCATATAAGCTGTCATTATTCAAACACACTGAGTAATTGCCTATGATGAAACACATAACATTTCAATGTTGTATTACTTATAGTGCTTATGAACATCCATTCTAGATAGGAAAATACGAACGGATGATGATGATGATGATGATGGTGGTGGTGATGATGATGATGATGATGATGATGGTGGTGATGATGATGATGATGGTGATGTTTAACATTTACTGTAGATATGATTATTTTCAGGGACAAGATCAAATAGTGTTTCAGTTTCAGTTTATTATTTTGCCTTGTTTCACATATATTTTTACAATAAAGAATTAAATATATTTAATAAGAACAATGTAAAATAATCTTATAAGGGAGAACTACATATAGATACATACATTGAAGAAGAAAAAAACACAAGGCAAGGAGGTTCATAAAGAAACCATAGGGCTTATTTGGGTTATGACCTCCTCAACTATTAGAAATGGATAAGGCATAAAGATATATATCTTATGTGTAAGTATTTATGTAAGAATAAGTGAAGCAAGCACACTGAAGCAAACAAACACAGGGACAATACACTGGCAAAGCGGAGAGTGGAGGAACAAAAAAAAGCTATTTAATAGGAAAGTTTTTAATTTAGACTTAAAAAGAGAAATATTAGCACCATTGCAAATTTCTAAATTTAGTGAATGAAGTATTTATGGTCCTTGAATTCATATTGGAAACTGTCTGATATTTGTTTGGGAAGAAAAAGTATAAAATGAGCTGGACTTTCTCGTATTGTATGAATAAAGCTGACTTCTAATTAAAAACAAATTGTTGAAAGCTAAGGGCAGAAGACCTTTTTGAAAAGAAACATGATTTTTCCCACTTGAAATCAAAGGTAAGGAAGCTAAGGGAGTAGAGTGTACAGGGGCTGGGGGTAGGAAGGTAACAAGGGGTTGAGCAGAAACAAAAGAAACTCTGCCATTTTCTTTGAAAATTTAAAGGCCAAATTATATTCACTGATCATTTTAATATGTTCTTGATGAGCAATAAGATTTACACCATTTTATGAGAACATTAGCATGTTATTTATCGGTTAATAAATAAAATAATGTAACTACATTACCTTGTTTGAAACTTGAAGACCTATATACATCTCTTAACTCTTTCATCAATCTGTCTGTGGCCTGCACTGATCCTGACACAGCTCCCTGAATAAAACAAAAAAAACAAGATATGATCATCAAATAAGTTATGAAAAGTATTTCAAAAAAGTTTGATTTTTGCTTTTCAGAGTACTTACCATTTTATGATTATTAAACCAATATATAAAGCAAACCAATGAACAAAAACACTAGCCATAGTGATAGCCACCAGTCTCTGCTTCTATAACATCAATCATCATAAATCTCATTTTCGTTTAACGTTCCTAAGTTTCCCACTCCAGGGGTTGGCTGTGATGTGAGTTGCCTAAAATAATGTTTTCTATCCTCTGCCATATCTTCCATGATGTTTAACTTCCCCATGTCTTCTTCCACTACCTTACTCCAGGTCTTCTTTGGCCTACCTACTAGCCTTCTACCTCCAGCTCCACTCCTCTCCTAAGTATGCTACTCTCATCTCTTGGTTTTACATAACCAAATCATCTCAGTCTTGTTTTTCTTAATCTATTTTTAAGATTTTCTGCCCCACATCTCCTTCTGACCTTTTCATTAATAATCCTGTCCTGGACATCCTCATAACATCAATGCCATTAAAAACACTCACTGCAGAAAATACTTTTAACATAATTATGTTATATGTATTAAGCAAACAAAACCAAGTAAAATACATATAAAATAAGGTAACAAACAGTAAACATGTAAACATGTGACCTTTAGAGGGTAGATAAAACAATCTGCAATGTCAGGCCTTACTGATTTTGCTACTGGACCAGCTATCCTTAGCTTAAAACCCACCTTGAGGTGATCTTCTCTGCGACTGATTCTAAGTTTTTCCAGCACAGCAAAGTTTTCTTCCCCGATCTCTTGCATTTCACTGGCCACAGTGTTACTATAGGAAGGATATTGACAACAAAATGGTATCAAAGCAAATGAAGTTTACTTAACTGTGGGAGAACCAAATCAAAACAATTTATTGTCTTTGAATCTTTAGACTATCAACTCAATTTCTGTGGGCATTTAATTATAACTTAGTAATACAAGTACATGTATCTAACTGGGCACACCTAGGAATGGGGTTACAGGGGTTCCAGAACCCCCCTATTTTTAGCCAATCTATATTTTTCAAATCAATTACAGCTGTAATTTCAATTTATTTCTAAGTTAGGAAAATTTGTGTAATATTTAGGTGAAATATAAATTAAATTTAAAACATTTTGTCAAGTAACAAAATCAAACTCCGATTGCCAGTGTAGTGTATTTTGTTGAGCCCTTGCACTTGCATTGCCAGCATTATCTTTTCCAGCCTCGTATACAACCTTGTGGTCCAGGGGTTAGCCATTGCATGCATTGTTCGAATTTTGTGCGCAAACAAGCCCACCATGTCCGACAGCAGGCAAAGACCTCTTGATTCTTTTTTACAGAAAGCCAGGTGAGAAAAAATGCATTATCTGCAGTTGAATTTAATTTGGCAACAGAAATTTTGAATTGAGGAAAATTTTCATTCATTTTGAAGCCATACAAGCAACTCTGTCAAAACTGGAAGAGATCAAGAAACTCAAAGTCAAGTTGAAAGTGAAAGTCTCTATTGTCCTTTTCGGGTAGATGAACACTCAGACTGCATAGTTTTTATTTTTGTTGTCGAATACATAGGAGAAACTGGGAGAAAATGGGCCACAAGAAAGAACGAACACCAGGAAAAAATAAAACTAACCCAGAAAGACATGGCAGAGAACAACAGAGAACAAGCTGAGAAGCGGATGAATACCGGCGATGGAGGCTTAGCAAAGCATGACCAAACATGCCCTAACAACATACAATGACAAGAAAGCTGTATTATAATTGCTAAAGAAACAAATACACAAAAAAGAAAGTTCCTGGAATCCCTAGAGACCATGAGAACAATATACAATAAGAAAATTCCACTAAACACCCATGCACAAATAGACTATTGGAAACGTTTTTTGATCTTGGCTTTCAGAACAACATCAAAAGACCTGAAGAAGACAGCCTAAGCACTGTTGAATTGTTGTCAACAAAAATAAAAACTATACAGTGTTCGTATACCCGAAAAGGACAATGGAGAAATCTGTAGCCACCTGCAAAAAAGGGTTTCAGAAACAGAAAGTGAAAGTCATCCGAACAAAAAATCTCAGCTATCTAGTAGTAACATAGGTTTAAAGTATTGCTTGCTGTAGAGTTCTTTGAAACTTCAAGAAATTATTCAAACATGCATTAGAGTCGATCGTTTTTAAAGCAAGCTTACTGTCCAAACAGAACTTACTCATACCATTTGATATCACACAATTTAAGCTTAAGTGATATCAAGTTTGATCACATTTTGTGAACAGAAAAGTACCCATTACTTTGATATAAAGAAGAAAAAAAAACGGTTACGATTTGTGAAATTTAGTTGAAATAAAGACTGATGTGTTTTGCCCTGGTGTCCTGGGCTTGTTGCCTTGGTTATACTTAATTTTGATAATCTCTGTCTGGGATGTTTTGGTCCTTATTTCTCATAAATGGTACTACAGGATTCCTCCCAAAAGTTATGAGTAGGGACGGGGAAATGGCAAAGTGGAACCTCCCCTTCAAAAAATCCTGGGGATGTTCCTGTCCAATAGATAGTGAAATGCTTGGAGGTTAAGTAAGAACAAAATATTAGAGCAAGTGAGATGCATATTAAGCACTTTTGAAGCTCTAATAACTTTGACAAATTATGCATTCAAACGGTTTCATTCTACTTACTAAAGCAATATTGTATGTAGTTTCCAATGAGTTTATAATTCAAAAGGACCAAGAGAAGCAAGAGAATTCTATGAAAAGAATGCAAAGCAACACAAAGAAAGGTTATTGTGGTCTATTGTTGCTCACATGGTCTGGGACTCATTCGAGGTTCCTTTTCTGTTGTATACACAAGACCCATTGGGCCCATGGCATTGTGGGAGATCTTTCTAGCCAGCCAAAAAAGCTCCAGCCTCCTTTATAATACTGTTGCACATGCGCAAGATTAGTGTTGCTCTCTGCCCATTTTGCTCGCTCTGAGCAATAATTAAAACAAATAAAAACATTTTACTAGAAGCTGGATAAAGTTCAGCTTCTTTTTCAAAAGATGCTTAACTTTCAAGAAGTTTTTATTTACTTATATTTCCATAAGCTTTGAATGGAAATAAAGCATTCAAACAATATATTTACTGAGGTATAAGCAGTAATGAGTTTTTTTTTTAACTGAACACTCACTCAGGCTGATCTTCCTCCATTTCATAGTTATCTGAATCCTCATCAATATTATCCTGTGGTAAATAAATTCCACATTGAAAGAACATTGTATACCCAACTTGTATTAATAGAGGTTTTTTGTGGCATGTAATCATACAAGAAACTAAGTGAAAGGAACTGGACATTACGACAACCACTACTGACTAGTTGAAATTATCAACAGTAACAAGGTAATGCAAATGAAAAATACCTATGAACTAAACAGAATGTTAATAAAAATATCCTCTCGAGAAGAGTTTTGATCTTATTGCATATGATTGGTATGTGGAAATTTTTGCTTGATTTTCGAAAAATATGCTTTATATCAAGATATTGGATTGTCTGATTTACAAAATACTAAATATATCAAGCATAAAGATTTGTTACTGAATGTCCAATCAGATTGAATAAGATCAAAACTACCCTCATCACATTTTAAGACTGTTAAAATAACAGATATTATATAATTATACAATTGTATTACCTGCATATTACTGTTGATAATGAGAAGTAATAGTTGTCAAAACATCTAATTCCTTTTGCAGTTCTTTTCTTGATTACAAACTAAATCAAACTGAATTTAAAAATCCTTTTTGTTAGCCAGATATCTCCCACAAATCAATTTTAAAAACAGAAGTTAATCACAATACCATTTTTTATGTGGGCCTTCTGTAACACCATAAAATCAAAGTGCCAAAACACACAATGTGTGTAACAACATTATATTACCCATTTCCGAAGTTAAATTTGTAGCTATTTTATGAAATTATTCAGGAGAAACATTAATTTAGCTTCACAGAACATGTTCATAGGTATTTTCACTGGTTTTTCACACTATTTAATTACTAACAACAAAGTAATTTCACAAGTTTTTTCACAGATTACTTAAGTCTAAAAAATGCCAAAATTTTGCAATACAATTTTTACAGGTTTGTTCACAGGTTTGTTCCAACATTGTTACAACTTTTTCACATTTTTTACACTCAGATTTCCTTCCAGCAGTGATTATTCTTGAAACTGTAGATCTTGTACTAATAATGAAAATTTTGAATGCTAATTATAATGAGGCCGACAAAAGCTGAAACAGCTGTCTATGGCTACAGTCAATCTGGCTCAATTTTTTATAGTAGCAGATTTAAAGTCTTTAAATCACTACAAATAGTCCCATCATTACCAAACTCAAGGCAGAGTTTGGCTAAAATTAGCAGTCAAGTGATAGCTGGGATTAATACTGGCGATAATTAAGAAATACAACAAAAAGACAAAATAAAGACCTCATCTATGAGATTGTCATCATTATCATCTTCCTCCTCTTCTTCTTCATCATCATCATCATCATCTTGTTCTTCTGGAACACCTTCATCCATTTCGGTATCCTATCATACAGTGGATTATTGTCATTTGAAGAGACCCTCTATCTAGTACTTATACCAACAGTACATTACTCTCAAATCTTACCTTTCCTCACCAAGAACAATAAGACAACAGTTTGCATTTGATTCAATGTATATTAATAACATTTTTGTTTATAATAATTTATTCAAAATCTGAATTTTAAGTTGAGATGTGTTGTTAATGCAGTAGCTGGTTTCCACTTCTCCATTGCTACTGAATTGACTATGAGCGGAGAATAAAATTAATCAATACATATTCCATTCAAAGTAGCACTGTATGAAAACTTTAAAATCTAAAAGCAAAATTAATTTTGATTGTCACCACAAAAAATCAACAGTACATTTTTTTGATAAGAGTATAATTAATGCTTGTGTGCATGCAGGGATGTAGCTTAGAACAAAAACCTTCTAGTCTGGTGATTTTTACTGTCATCCATTTCAGTATTCTATCATACAGTGATAACATATAGACCGTTTTTGCGGTTTAAATATTCTTTTGTCTGCATTCAAATTTGCCCATCCAGACTTGTATTAGATAACATATTCTTTTGATATTAAAGCTCGTGAATGAGGTTTGACAGGCAAATTTGAATGGAGACAAAAGAACAATTTATACCGTGAAAAAGGTCTATTGGATATTAATATTTTACAACAATATCCAGATGGATGTGATTATTTATTTTGGGTTATTTTAAATCCAAAATAACCCAAAATTAACAAGGGTTATAAATTTATTGAGTTACTTTCAATAAGGCAGCAATAAGCATTACAGTCTTATATAAAGTAAAAATTAATACAATCACATTATAAACTGTGCTACTCTATCTGACAACAGTTACATAGTTGGTACTGCTGGTTTAGATCTTTGCCTTGTGTAGCTCTAAGTCCATTAACCGACATCCAGATCAGCAGAGCATTGATAGTTTAAGTGACATTTTCTACCACAGTTAACTTAGCTTTCCATCCTTACTGAGACTAACACCACCCTCTGATGGGATGGATTAGTGTCTTGGAGAGCTAGTGACTTCCATCCACTTAACTGATTACAGAGACCAGTTATAACAACTGGCTCCAATGCCAAGCCAATAAAAGTGACATTTACCCAGTGAGACAAATGCAAAACTGTTAATACTCAAGCTTGTTACACTTAGAGATCAGATTTTGTGTCAATGTTCAAACCTTGACAACAGCAGATACAACCAAGTGCAGGCTCGGTTGCAAATTTACAAGGAAGATTTTGAAACACCAAACTTTTGAAACACCCTACCCATGAGCATTTACATGTGTTAAGTAAATAAAATGATAGCCCTAACCCTAAGGAAGCCCTACCAGTGTGTTAGGGTTACCCTATGCTCCATGTAAACAAACCGGTAAAAGACAATAGACCAGGGTAACCCAACCCCTCTGCAATCCCAACCTCTTTTTCCCATGTAAACAGACCCTAAGATAGCTTTGGCTGACAAGAATGTCACCTAATATTTGAAGTGCAGAGATCTCACCAGCTGCAACAACCAAGCTGTAAAGTTTAAAATTAAGTATGTGCTCAAGATTTCCAATATGCCAACCTGGGTAGATTGGCATATTAAACTAGTTTACCGCTAGTTAGTTTTCTATTCTGGGTAGATTGTGTTGGCATATTCCATAATGCTAAACAAATAATTAAAAGCATTTTCTACTGCCATTTAATACCCAGGTTTGGTCACTGTACTTACTATGTACAACAGGCCATACCCTATATTAACATATGCTTGAGTTGTGTTTGTGGAATCATTTACAAAAACCTATAAAACGGCCTACGTATTTACGGCCAACGCCAACTTAAATCGTGACAACATGGTGTTAAAAAAATCAGAGTTTAAAAAAAGCAGAATTCAAAATGATTTTATCAACATAATAATTGCCTTAAAATCCCTTTTACATTACGAACTAAATAATCCGTTTTTTTTTCTTTTACCATACTTCACCCTTCTATCATATAAACTATAACTCCACAGTTACAAGGCTGCAACCTTACAATAGTCAAATTCATTTTCAAGAAAATAAGACTCTGTTTGTATGACAGTGTGAGAAAAATCAAACTTCTCTCACTGAAAAAATCATGCGGGAATCTTTAAAAAAATTAATGAACACTAATAATGCTTAACAAAAAGACGCCAAACAGAAAACTCATTCAAAACAAAGGACGTTCAATTACTCAAAGATTTTTTTTTGAAATAATCATAAACTTTTTAAATTTCTTAATTTTCAATATTAGCTGCCATGAATTACCAGAACTAGAAGAGCAAATTGTAACTTCTTCACCGTCAATTTTTCGTATCTGTGAGTTTTTAAGAGACGTATTTGAAAAGCGCGCTTCCGGTTTGAAGTCAGCTTATTCAATGGAAGCCAGATAGACGCTTGACTTTTCGACTAATTTTTTTTTTTTTTTTTAAAAAAACAAAAATCAAACAAAACGAGTTTTAATAACAATTAACGAATATAGAAAGTAAACTTACTTCAATTTGTTCGCTTGAGCTTGATGTTGTTTCTAACTCTTCCGTTCCTCGCGGGAGCGCTCTGTTCAGGGCTTTGCATAACTCAAGCAACAGAAGCTTGATTGAACGAGTCAGCTGAAGGAGATGTGGGATAGAATCTCAGTAAAGACAAGATATCAACAAATTATTACTTATTAACAAATGAGTTATGGGAGAAAAAACCCTCTTACCAGTTTCGTCGAAGTGTTTTCGATTCCATTTAAATTTTCCACCACTTGTCCAACAATGGCGTCTTCGCTTTCGGAAAACCACATCGGTGGTGTATGTGGATACGATTCCTGATAAAAACACGCTTTGTTTAACTTCTTTAACTGTACTTAAGAACTAAATTAAAAATTATCTTTGGTGAAAATAACGGATTAACTTCTCCTTACAAAAATATTGCACTGAATAACATGGTGTTGGCCATTTGGAACAAAAAATCGGCATGTTACTTCGTCCAAGCCATTGGCTGCAACACGAAACGTTTCGTGTTGTGGACCAAATATTCTTTCAAGATCATTAAGCTCCCTCTTAAGTTCCTGAAACTTGGTCATTTGCCTTGAGGAAGGCAGTAGAAACAGCTATTTATCAAAAAAACATTGCATTCTATCAAGCAAACAAAAATTTTTCTTCGGACTATAAATTTCTTCTTTTAGTTCCCGCTGTACAAAAAAATTGCAGACACTGTCACCCACTCTGGTGGCGCGGGACGCGCATGTGAGCAGAGCACGTACGATTGTGAAAAACAAGGCAGCAGGGGCAAAAAACAAAAAACAAAATCTTGACAGCTTCATTTTTAGAAAGGACTCACTGGTTAGAGAAAAACTGGGTCAATCAGTTTTTTCCTAAATACCAATGTAGTTAAATTGCACTGTGTATTGTTGGAGGTGTATAGTCTTTCACAAGTATAGTTGAATATTTAACAACAAAACGAGGCTAAGACTGTATAAAATGAGTCTGGTGGCAACTAGGAAATCGAATCTATTGCTTTGTAAATTCTACTCAGAGGTTGAAGTAAAATGTGTAAATATCTTTTATTTGTCTTTAGTTTGGGAAACAGGTTTTTGCCCCCGCAGGGTTGTGGCTCAGAGGCAAAAAACCGAGGAGGCATAATAGAAATCCCCTCGTAGAGAGAGTAAGAACGAGAAATAGCTCTGTTTCCTAGAAAAAATCTCGATTCGGAGTGAGTAAGCCCGCAAAGGATTGCTCGAAAGCCCGCAAAGGATCTCTGGCACTTTCCCGCAGCCGAAGAATATATTACGGAAGATAACAAAAGACCAAGTTTACATAGTTTATTTTAAACCTAGTTCGCAGCACTTTACCTCACCATTGGTAACTTCTAGTTTTAAATTACTGAATTGCTTAATGTAAATGCTCTCCTTTTTCTGTTGCATCCCTCAAGTAAATCTTGATTATCTTTCTACTACTTGGAACTTTTACATAAAATCCAGATTTTTTCCTTTTGGAGTAATCAATGAAAGTTTTACTGGTAAGAGATATCTTAACAGACATATAAGTGCTGCTGAAAATAAATAATAAAGTACTTTTCCTAAATTTACTTCTATTTTGAATGAAGAAATCTGAAGTGTTTTTATTCTGTATTTTAAAATGTTGATACACGTATGTGACAACAAAATCATATTTGATCTGCCTAATGGGAACACACTTCTTAACCAATCAGAGGTTGTGTACCATTTAAATTATTTTGTTGCGATGGAAGAAGGAGAAAGCATACTAATTCGTGTCGTTGTTCGCGGGCTTAGGCTTGGTGCTATCCAAATTTGAGCGAGTTTCATACATACGTGCGACGTGAAAATACCTCGACTTCTAATAACTGTTGCACAATGTTGACTAATGGCGATCAGCGACATTTTGTCAACCCCAGTGTTCCTGTTGGCTATTTCTTAATACTGTTGCGCAAAAATTGAAGAGATATTTATCACATCAGTAAGATGTAAATTGATATATTTACTGGCTC
The DNA here is from genome assembly GCA_025331005.2 of Zoanthus gigantus. Lineage (NCBI taxonomy): Eukaryota > Metazoa > Cnidaria > Anthozoa > Zoantharia > Zoanthidae > Zoanthus > Zoanthus gigantus. Next base: position 12,188 of record JAOBBB020070133.1, read on the forward strand.
TCCTAGTTTCCTGTCAGATTGGACAGCACGATTCAAGCAAGATTTTGTACTAAAATGCGATTAATCTTGCGTCAGAAAATTAGGTAATGGCGGAGTATTTGCGCACAAATTCACTGTAAAAATTGGTATTGGGCTCGGTGGCTGTGTAGCGTGTGGATTTTGATGGCAATTTTTGAGCAAGGTTTTGTATGTAGTTGAACACACTTTGCTAATCCATGATTAGTATTCGTTTTCTGTCTGCCAAACAATCGGATTCGCCTCCAGGGTTTTACATCCTTAGTTGCAACTGTGTACTTCTCAGTCTAATAACTTGTTATAAATTTTCTTAGTTTAAGTGAAGTGCTTCACCCGCCATTTCTCATCGTTATAGTGCTTAAAATATTTAAAAAATATTTTTATGAAATATATTGGATAGTATGTGCGTTTTGATTGGTCAACAAGTGTGTTTTCTTAGCGCTATAATGCACGAAAATGACATAAGCAATATGATTGACTGTTTCGGAGTTGTAAGAATTTACAGTTTTATGAAATAAATTAAAGTATACATACGCGCTTCGTATATCGTCTTTCTCTTTGTTAAGACGCAAAATAATATTTTTTTAAAAGAAATAAAACATGTTCTCCATGCCTTCATAGCCTCAGTTTTCACTGTTCTACTCTTAAATTTTTCCAAACTTCGCCTCTGTTTTCACCAAGCTATGTAGGCACGGAGAACATGTTTTATTTCTTAATTTAAAATCCTGGGTACAATCGGAACCAGAAAAATTGTTTTAGCCCAATGTTGTCTCGCTCTGTGTAGGTGAACCGAAGTACAGCCCTTTTACGTAGTCTGTCAGTCGAGCGTCAGCGATGGGAGGCGGGAAGTAACGCCTTTCAGACACAAATGGGAACAATCATTGGTGACGTTTTGTTGACGTCAGCTTTCCTTTCGTACGGAGGTGAGTGGTATTGTGTATGTGTTATTCATGTTTAACGTTATACTTGTGTTCTTTCAAAATTGATTATTTCCGAGATACTTGAAAGTGAACCAAGGTAATCGTGTCATTTTTCAAGGTGATCATTCATTTTATTTTCCAATTTCCACAAATTTGTTTTTTATTGATTTTGATCCTTTTAAAATGCGTTAGCTACATGTTGTATTCTATAGCTTGTATAGTTAGATGACTCAAGGATGAAATGTTTTATGATGATCGTTTTAAGAAGTTAATGCTTCGAACATTGTCCCTTCTGGCTCACAACAATTATATCAGCCATATTGTATAAAGAAGTCATTAACAGATGAAAGGATTTTGAAAAAAAAAAGATTACTATGCACTTTAGTGAAGATTTTGTCTCATAATTTTTCTGTTTTGCTGTGTAGGCATCAGAAAATGGCTAGTTTTGCCGTAGTGACATTAGCAGCAAAGAACGATTCGATTTTGGAAAAAACGCTCTTAAAACTGTGATATTGTTTTCAAAATAAACTCAACATAGACGATAGTTGATCAGTCAAAATACAATGTTTATTTTTTATTTATAGCAAGAAAAAATCCTTAGACTAAGACTTTTACAGTAAACATGTATTAACTTTAACCGTTGGTTAAGCCAAAATTCCTTCAGGAGCCTCATCTCTAAGGAAAGATTAATAGTTCTTACCAAATGCTGTTTAGATGACCAAGGCAAAAAACTGTTAATCTCAAACTTGTGGATCAAAGAGATCTCCACAAGATCAGTAACAAAACTACTTTGTACATGGGTTAAACATTTTAATAATAAAAATGTAAATTCTACACCGTAAAAAAGAGAGAATACTTACTGACGTTTCGGACGTTAGTCCTTCGTCG
>JAOBBB020070205.1:0-14003 GCA_025331005.2 Zoanthus gigantus
AAAAATGGTTAGATATAATATGCTAGAAAAGAATGCCCAAACCGGCCCGGCAGAACATGGGGGGCTGGGGGGCTGTAGCACCCCCCCCCCCCACTTTTTTGCAGAGCAACGAAGAAGAAATCGTGAATTATTTGTATCTATTAAAAAATCGATCGATGAGCCCCCCCCCCCACTCAAAATATCGTTCCGCCGGGCCTGCCAAACACAATTGACAGCATAAATTTGGAATTTCTTTGAAAGGTGTTTTTAATGATAGATTAGCAAATTATATTTAATTTCTCGTGAAACAGCTTCGATGTGGTCTGTCACTTTGAAAGATTAAATTGGACTATATAGCCTACTTTACGTCTCATTAAAGGAAACACTTTTATAATACATGATCAGCAATGCATTTAGTTGCATTATGATGTTTCACTTCAGAAGCTATCACGTTTTCGCGGACTGACAATATATACCTGACTTAAGATATTTGCAATTGGGAAATCATGTATTTTAACTTAATAACTCTTTCAATCACAGAGCTATATGTACCCACATACAAACTAGTCAAACAATTTTTAACATTTCTTTAAACAACAAACAATCTGGATTTCGATCATGTGCATCACTCTACAGAGCTTGCAATTTTAAGTATTGTTAAAATCCAAGAATTTGGAACGAAATTGATAAGATATAAAAACTCTTTTCACGAAGGTGTTCATTAAGCCAAATGAAAAGACTAGTTCATCTTAACTTATTGAGTTACTTAGTTCTATCATGTAATATATATTTGCCTCAATCATAGTGTTTTCTCGGTTGATTGCTTTTCCTTTTGTTGATCTCTTTCTTTTTTACTCTTATTCTCCTTTAAGATACCGTTCATACACTAACTTATTTTAATAGCAATAGAGTTCTGGTTGCCTGGCTAGTCTAGCCCTTATGGTAAATATTCCAGCCAACAAGAAATACTTAGTGGTCACATGCTCAAGGTAACTTGATTCATGTTCATTGTACTTGATCTCACATTGGTGTATTTTTTCCAGGAATCTTTTGCAAACAAGTGTGTCGAGTTTAAAAGTGCCAATCTTGTTAATCCAGGTAAGATCTCAAATAAGGATTCGAGACATCCAAGGATGGAGTTTAATTTCATAGGTTCCTGAAGGCAGGACAGAAGGGTCACGTGTTTGTGTTTAATCGGGAACAATACTTCTTTAAACAACAGGTTTTGTAATATTAATTGGAGAGAAATGATTTTAAAGTTCGATGGTGTAACTATTAATAATAAAAAGCTTTTGATTTTAATTATTAGGGGCATTGAATGGTCCCATTCAATTTGAAAGTGCTCACAAAATTTGGCCTTTGCTTGAATTGCTCGCAAAAATTACTTATAATAAGTGCTTGCTTACTCGTGCTCGCAAAATTTTTGCAAGTGCACGCATGCTCGGATTTTTGTTAATCCTGCTTTGTAGTTATTTTTACATATATAAACAATAAATCAGTTACAACAACATGGTTAAAACAAAAAGTTTGAAAAACCCTTACCTCCGGCTTTAGTGTTTCTTCAACAGTTCAGCCTGTAACTGTTTTGGAGTCGCTGTATGGACTATCGTGAAAACCTATTATGTGCAAAATATATCTTTACCGATAAAATTTTATTATTGAAAAAAAAAAAAGAATCATCCTGGGCCCAGTTGTTCATAAGCTGGTTAACTTTAACCCTGGGTTAAAAAAATCTCTAGCTGCAATTTCTTCTTTAAGAAAAGGTGAATGATTCTTTTAGAATACTGTTTGAGTTTTGAAACGAAAAAGGCTTGTTATTATTCTAACTCAAATCCTCCCCTGTAACGTTGGAAACAAGAACATAGGTTAGATATTTAACCCTGGGTTAGTGCTAATCGGCTTTTGAACAACTGGACCCTGAAGGATTGGCTTTCCAACGGTAATAGTTTTAAGGTTTTAAGTTGTATCCATACTCGTGTTTACATGCAGTCCTCTTTGGACTTATTTGGACTGAATTGATGGGATCAGCATGTTCGTTTTCTTAAAGATTTTTGAAACTGTTGTTATTAAGAACTGTAAAGTTTTCCAAGGTGAAGAAATTGTATTTTTGACTTTTGCTTAGTCCAGGGTTTACATGTTGCAGCTTTGGAACAACTCCACTCAACTTTGGCAGACTGTTACTGAACAAACTTTTAACATATTGTGTACTTTTTGAGTGTCTCAAGGCCTGAATGCAGTCAAACATTTTAAATAGACTTAATTTGATTTGGCTTTTAGCGCCAAATAGGTTTGAACCAAAAGTTTTTAAGAAATTATTTCTTTAAAGGAAATATGAATGACGTGCTAACAGAAAACAGAACGCCTAAAAAGGTTCTTACACTTACTTTCAAAGCAATACACACAGTTTTCAAATAAACAGATATGTTTCTGGAGTACAACTCTCATCGTCAGTGTGTTTTGCAATGTCGTTATAGCTCGTTATAAGCCCGGTTTCCATATAATCGCTCCCATCACTACCATCGCTGCTGTCGTCGAAAAAAGTGTTTCAGCGACGGTAGCGATATATGGAAACACACTTTTCAAGGATAGAAAAATGTCTATCTCGGCGATACGGTCTTGACAAAGCGGACGGTGTATTTTGTTAAATGGAAACCAGTTTTAAAAAATTTTGTTAGCGACGGTAGCGACAAAAATTTTTCCCAGATTGCAATGCAAACTGCAAACATTAGATAGGGAACGTTGTCAGTCCTCGAACTTATTTCAAAATGCATCCTTTGGTGAATTGAATGTTTTCTTTATAGAAGAAAGTTAAAAAATACGACTGTCTTTATAATAAATACAGCAAAAGTTATAAAAGCGGACAATTAGTATATTAAGATGAACTGCTAGATCAAGATAAGCGAAACATTTGAAATGAGTGCGATTGAGACTGAAAATATTTTAAAATTTAAGGCCTGATACAGTGTTACAAAATCTCTTAATTTATTCAAAACATCCTTTTACAGAGATCTCCACTTGGCTTACCTACATATGTATAAAGAACTCTCTGTCAAGAAGTCAAGCGACAGGGGCGATTATAGCTAGGGAAACACTCTATCGCTAGCATCGGTCAGAAAATATATTTGTGTCAAAACACTTTTTTCGGAGACGGCGGAAACGGTAGCGACGGGAGCGATTATATGGAAACCGGGCTTTACTTTATCAAAGATATTTCTGGCCTGTCAGTTGTAGATCGTTTGTGAGTAAAATGTGATTGTTGTTTTTTAGCTGCCGTAGAAAAAGCGTTTCTAGACCCCGATGGGGATTATGATTATTGTATTAACTGTGCCGCAGAAACAAAATATGGAAAGTCAGACGAGGTAGGTCTACTAAAGAATTCGAACACTATTAATAATGAATCACCAGGGATAGGGGCAGCAAATGAACATACAGTCACATGGTCGTGGTAGTTCTCCTAATAATATCTTTAAGAAATATTCAAACCAAACTGAGTTAGTAACAGAAATTATTAAAGTATCGAGGAAGGCAGTTGTAGTCTGTGCTGTCAATAAGCACACCTATCTTTCTTAACTCTAGAAGCCTCGAGGGGATGCGGTCAAATTGACCGCCCCTCTTGATTTTTTTGGCTATAAATTTTTGGTGTTTGGCCGATTACCAAACGTTTTGTTACAACTGTTCTTTGTTTGTTAACACATCTTCTGACACTAATTAGATAATGTCACGACTGATGACGTTATTACAAAAGAGTGACTAGTTACTGGCAAATTTACGATAGATACTAACAATTTTATAGTTTTCAGTTTTTAAATATTGTTTTGTCATCATTTTCAATCTGAAAAGCTTCAAACCCCAAAACGGTGGTCTAAGACGGCCATTTTGGAATTTCTCTCATTTGTTGCCATGACAACTCAAGGCGTCATTGAATCGACACATCAATTATGTAGTAGACCAGGTACTTATATTATGCATTATATTTCTGGGTTGTTTCAAATAGTGGAAAAGATGAGGTTGAGTTTGTTGCCCACACACTGCAGTTTAGTGAGTAAAATTATGATTAAAGATTAATATAGAGTGACTCAAACAAAAATTACAAACAAAATGTTTAGTTGATGTTGTGTTTTGGTAGTCTTCACAATATCCAAGTGGAAAAAAAAAGAAAAAAAAAACACCAGAGTAACAAAGAATCATGTTTTTTCACTGGTTACGTCATTTATGTTGCTGCGGTTACCATGGAAACCAATTAAAAACCACGTGACTACGCTTAATAGAAAGTACAAAAGAAGCTTATTATATTTACCAAATATCATGTCAATTGGATGAATTGTACTGAAAATAGAGGGGAGGGGTCCGATAGACCGCTCTCCCCTTTAGTGTTCGTGTAACGTATTTTTGTTCGAGGCTTCATGGGTTAATAATAGATTCCCATAGTATTATATTCAGCCATTCCGACAAAAGGCTAACGTTGGAAACATTGATTAAGATAATGAAGATGATGAACATAATGAAGGTGGTGATGAAAATAATGGATGATGAAAATAATGGATGATGATGATGGTGATGATGATGGTGGTGATTATGATGATGTTGATGATGATGATGATGGTGATGATGAAGATGAGGATAATGATTATTACTATGAAGGTATTTGCGATGATGAAGATGAAGATGGTGGTGACGAATATTTAGATGTTGAAGATGAAGTAAACAATGATTACGATGAAGATAAATGGTGATGATTAAGATGGTAATGATGAAGATAAATATTGTAATGACGAACATGAAGATCATGATGGCGATGATGATGAAGATGATGATTAAGATAGTGATGAAGATGGTGATGATGAAGATAATGATGATTACGACGAAGATGTAGATGATGAAGATGGTGATGATGAAGATGGCGATGATGAAGATGATGGTGGTGATAAATATGATGATGAAAACGATTGATCAATTTTGTGTGAAAGCTTGGTTATTGTGAAGAGGGCTATTATATCTGTTTTGAAATTGTTACTGATTCCTCCAATGTGATTCCCAATAACACAAACTGCACTGTTTTTAAGTCTTTAAACTCAATGTTATAATAAGCCAATCAGAAAGCATAAAGTGTTACATTAACAAATCACATCTCAAAAATAAAATGTTAGACATCGACAATATTAATTTAATTTTTTACTTGATTCTTTGACGTAAAAATGAGTTCGGAACGGATATGATAATTTTTACTCTAAAAATGTGCGATAAAACACTTTGAATTTTTTCGATAAAGGTAAAAAGTCAAAAATTCGAGTAGTCGACGCCAACAAGCGTCTGTCAAATCTTGAAAGATAATTTAGATCAATTGTTTCAGTGATTATGTATTTGTAGGATCGTTTTTTTAAAAATAACTTTAAGTAATGTGCAACTTTTCTACCTCATTCCTTTGAAAGGTGTACAGAGATGGTGTTTTGAAGTTGACGTCAAACTGTGCCCAGCAAGCTGTCAAGGGCAATGTGAAGAGATTCATTGAACTATCAACAGCTCGAGTGTACTCGTGTGATAAGGTACACTAGATTACTTGGGGTATGAAGGGAGCTAGTTTTTCACAGATCAGGTCGGTGTAACCACAGATAGACCGACAAGAGGCCTTGGTGACTCTGAAACACTAAAACTAATATAAATGCAATGGCATTCAGAAATGTTTAATACCCTGTCTGGATACATTAGGGAGCTTACGCAAATTATACGCGAACGCGAAATTAACGCGAACGACGACACCTCGGAAATATCACATTATTTTCTGGTTCGCTCTATACTTTTTTGTGCGGGTCATTAGGGTTTTGTTTTTTTGCATTGAACTTTGTGAATAGAAAAATGATTAAATGTTTCTACATGAAGCTAAACAAATACTGAGAAAGTTTTTACTGTTTCTTCCTTGTAGTCACGACAACTCTATAAAAAATCTTTTCACGTTGTAATTGTAGCGAAAACTCCGTACAGGTGCTCAGCTCGATGCATTCCAACTTGCAATCATTGTATTTAGTATTGTTCTTTACAGTCATCTTCGGCATCGCCGTCCTCGTTGCGTAAGGTCTCTGTTAAAAGATCTCTATATACGCTTCTAACAACTTTGGCTTTATATTTCAGTTATTAGGTAGCTTAGGAGACAGCAAACAATAACAGCCGTAATTATTGAATACAAAAGTTGCACGTTGGAATATACCGTGTTGACCCTCGGCTTGCCGTTGTCTTCAGCAATACCCTGGTCGTATTCAAAATGTTTTTTTTTTAATTTTGGAGTTCCGTGGACGACGTGATCAAACTACAAAATATGAGAATGTTTTTTTTGCTCGAACCGTTGACCTTTTTCAGCGACCAAATCGCTTACATTGTCTAAATTATTCAGTTGTCGGTTTTTCCCTGACGACATAGCGGTTGGTTGGTGTAATTATTTCTTTTGTTTGGGACACCAACATGGCCGCTATGTTTATTGGCCTTTGTGTCTCTTGGGAGTGTGTGAAAACCAAGAATTACTTTTTAAAACGAAAAACTAAACGAGAATTAATTGTTGTCACAATTGCTGTTTTCATTGCTCCCGTTTTCGTTTCTTATGCTCTCATTTGGTGTAGTTAATCACATGACTTCGAGTTCCGTTTGAAAATGATTTGCATTAGTGGGTTTATTTTGAAAAGTAACTTTTTGAAAAACTCACGAGTGCAGATATATTTCCAAATTGAACGAGAAAATTCATGTGATTAACCTTTAATAACACACATAACAAAATTCAGAGAAAGTTCTGTTGTGCACACTGGCAAAATTTTAAAATTTTGGACTTTGAACTTTGGGCATGACACCACCATAACAAAAGCTTAATTTGATTAGTTCCTACCAAACCTTATTATTTATTATCCAGTCAAAGAACTGCGCTGCCCTTCGCCAATCAAAATGGAGTAATGTGAGTTATTAAGAGCGAGGGCACCAGTATCGGGTCACAGTTTCAAACCCATTGAAGCCTGAATTTCTTTTTCACGTTTCTCATTGCATTCAAAATTGTTTCATAACGCCATTTCAAAACTCCAGATTTTGAACATAGTTTTAACTTCAAGTCTTTTATAATATTACTTGAATAGTACGTACCTTTTGATTGTTCCCCAAGTGTGTTTTCATAGCGCTATGAAGCACGAAAATGACGTGGGCGATTTGATAATCTGTCTACAAGTTGTGAGAATTTACAGTTTCACCAAAGAAATAAAACCATACATACGCGTATCGTATATCTTCTTTTTCTTTGATATTCGGATAATAATCATTTTATAAAAGAACAAACTTATTTTTCTTGCCTTCACAGCCAGGTAAAAACCTCGGTAAAATCTGGAAGAATTATTTTCTTGAGGAGGTGAAAACTCTCGACTGCTTCTGGGGTTTTCACTGAGCAGCTTTTGAATTCTCCTAAATATTCCCCTCGTGTTTTCACCTGGCTATGAAGGCACGGAGAAAATGTTTTGTTTCTTAATTAAAGTAGTTTTTTCAGTAGCTTTTTGGATTATCAAAAATACAAAATTGTGCTCCATATTTCAGTTCTCAAAACCTTTAATCCCAAATGTTATTGTAACTTTGTCCCGGACCTCACTTTTTAAAAGGAACATCCCGTAATTTATTACTATACATTGACTTTTTTTGTCTTATTTAATAGTTTTATTAAATATAAAATTATGAGGATTAATTTATTCATGTGTGTATCTTGTTCCTCTCTTGTCGTGTCTGCCACTCATGTAGAAATCCAGTGAAGAAGACGGTAAAATGGCCCCATGGACGGGACTTGCAAAGTACAAACTAAAGGCAGAAGAGGAACTATCAAAGATTGAAGGGTACCCACTCATTTTTTTTTTGTCAAAATGGTTTATTATTTCTACAGTGTTTGTGCATTCCTTTAAACTTTTGAATGGATCCGGCATGAGCTGATAGAATGACTAACATTTTGTGTTGATATCTAAAATTTGTTTTCTGTCTTCCTAAATAAAATTTCAGTTGTTTTAAAACTATTAATTTACATTTTAAATTAATTTCATTTTATATTGAATTAATATAACCGAAGATTTTCAATTTTTTTTGAGTTTTAACTTTTATCAAGTGGCTTGGTTGGAACACGTGGTCCAACTTATTTCAGAGCATTGTACTACCTCTCCTACTTTACGGAGCAGAGCTGTGGAGGATAACTGTCACTGACAAGCAAAAGCTGAACAGATTCCATCGTGTATGTTTGAAGAGGATAATGAGAATTAAATGGCCAACGAAAATTTCAAATGAACAGCTATACCGACGCACCAACACTAAACCAGTGAGGGAAATCATTCGTGAGAGAAGGTGGAGGTATATTGGTCATATATTAAGAAGAGATCCACGCAGTCATGCGAGGGTAGCACTAACCTGGAAACCCTAGGGAAAGAGGAAGAGGAGTAGACCAAAGGAAACCTGGAGGCGAACGATTGAAATGGAATTGAAGTTATTTGATTGGGGAACTTGGAGAGAGGCACGTCAGGCAGCACAGGACAGAGCAGTGTGGAGACAAACGTGCAGGGCCTCAATCTTCACATGAGGAGAAATGAGATGATGATGATGATGATGATGATGATGATGATGATGATGATGATGATGATAGATGATGATGATGATGATGATGATGATGATGATAGATGATGATGATGATGATGATGATGATGATGATGACATAATATCTCATTAAACTTGAAAAGGTGCCTCTTGTGTAGACAGGCTATGAAACATGTTAAATGATTAAGCTAGTTTAGCGTCTCTTTTATTCGTAGAGGCTGATTACGGGTTTCAAATTAGCAAGAAAAATATGTTTGCTTAGTATTTGATGAATTCATACCAAGATACAAGTTTATAATTAAACAGACATTTTTTCTATTTCCTATCAACGAGAGTAACTGAATTATAAGTATATGCTCAGCACATGTTCAATCTTTCACGTTCCACAGTTTGAACTATGTTTTCTACCCAAGAGAAGCTAAACACTATCATGAGGTTATACCATTCGAGATCAATGGCCTATCTACCATGCTTGTGGATATACGTGGTGAAGGCACAGACATGAAAGTAAGTTATAATATCTGTTTGTGGGTTTTCACAAAATTTAAAACCACCAAACAACTTTTGAAAAATCCATTTGGCCTTGTGCAATGTCATGTTCAGTTTGATAAGTAATTTTCAGTTTAATTGCTTTGAAAAAGAAGGAATTACAGTGGTAATCATTAATTAGGTTTTGGAATTTCTTTTGAAACAATCTGTTTTTTACCAAACCTGATGGACGATTGCTATTTAAGCCTAGTTTGGTTAAATACATAAAGCAAATTTTCAAATTATTTGACCGGCAATTTCGTTAATTTAAGCCCGTGTATATTCCTGACCAGCGACAACAGGCGGTTTGATTAGTTTCTGAGTAATAACTTAATGTTATTACATATTTTCACTGGCTATCTTGTGCCAAAATTAAATCACTTCAATGTGATTTTTGTGATTAAGTTTGTATTGACAACATACAAATCCCCGAAGATCGTTCATTATGTCGTTGGTAATAACTGTGCATGGTACAAACCCAGTCAATATATACATTTTTAAGGCGGTGTTTAGATGACATTGGATCGAGACTTATTCTGATACCAGTTCAACAAATCGCTGTATTTGTTTCCGTGATAAGTTTGTTTTAAACGTTCTAAACGCGTTGCTTAAGTTATTTTCGTTCGAAAATGAATCGCGATCTGGTATCATGTAAACACTGCCTAAGACTAAGCAACATCGATGAACTCTTATCAACTAAAATTTACCTACTCTTAACAGCTGTGGTTTGATTAGGAAAACTGTTTCTAAATAATAACTAAATGTTGTTTGCTCATTTGGTAAGAGGACTTCTTCGTAACGTTTTTAGAAAGGTCTGCGCTGGTATGCGGCAGTAGCTGATGAAATCACACGATTATTGTCGACGAATAAGGGCGTGTGTTTTCACTAAGAAAATTATTGTTTTAAACATTATGTTATATTTTTTTCGGATGTATCAGGCTTGATTTGAATCACATTAATTTGCATCTTGCAGGTCGAAGTGGCTAATCCTGCAAACAAGCGGGTCAATCTGGGTGCTCTTCGAGTGGGCCATACCAGTCGTAAGACCGTTAAACTGGTAAACAGAAGTCCTGCGCCCATCACCTTTACTGTGGCCATCACCCCGGGCGAGGTAGCTCTACAGCAGGCCAATATACTGAACATCTCGCCCACCTCAGAAATCTTCCTCCGTCCTAACGGTGGTTCCTCCAATGTCGAGGTCACTTTCAGCCCTAAGACACGCATACCGCACTTTATTGAAGAGGTACTAACATAAAATGCAGAAACTGGTACTTAAGAGTAGCTAAGAAGCTAAGAATCCCCAGCTTGAATTGATGATACACACGGCACGTTAAATATCCCACACTGGTTGGAGGCAAACAAGTTTTGCTATTTATAAAGCATGGAGGAGTCAACTTATGCAGGGATCACCCAAGACAAAATCCTAACAGTGTTTAGATGTGGCTTGAATCCGGGATAACCATATACGTATCTAGCAACCAGACCCTTTAACCACACTGCCCCAATTGAAGTGCAACTAAACTTTTTTTCGTTTTGTTTGTATCAAACGTTTATCATCCACTTTTAAGCATTTCTGTAAAAACGTTTTTGATTTTGGTCCAATATATTTTTTCATATTATTTTGAAATTCGAGAGAGTTTCCTCCATCTTGGTTCATGGTCGATTCACTAAGGAGACTAGAAATAGCCGCTAATAATGTCAATGCCAAATTAGAGCGGTATAACTTTGGCTTGCTTCCCTGCACTGTCACACTGATACAATGGCGGTTAGAACTCTGTGCAATGAGAAGAATAACTTTCTGAGAATACGTTCTCTGAAATTTAGAAGAACGTGTAAACGACTGTAGTTCCAGTATGAACGTAAGCAACACTATAATACTCTAGCCATTCCTTTCTACATTATGAATCTTGAGTCACAGCTCAGACGAAGCAAAAAGAAAATATAATGTTAAAGTGCAACTAAACCTTTTTCTTGGTTTTGTATTGAACTACTTATCATACAATTTAAGCATTTCTGCAAAAACGTTTTTGATTTTGGTCCAATATTTTTTTTTCATTGTACTTTGAAATTCAAGAGAGTTTCCTCCATCTTCGTTCATGTCACTAAGGGGACTGGAAATAGCCGCGAATGTCGTCAGTGCCCAATTAGAAAGGCGTAACTTGTAATTGAAAGCATTGCATGATAGCTTTTCAATTTAGAAGTTGACAACATTTGACAAAATTGTTTAAATATTCATCCTTTTTTGCCGTAATTTTTGGTTTTTTAGATAAATTTAGGATAAGAATGACGTCATTTATGGCTATTCCCAGTCTCCTTCAAAACCTTGCCACGAACCAAGATGGAGGAAACTTCTCGAATTTCAATTTACTAAAGAAAAAAAAGGAGTTGACCAAGAACAAAAATGTTTTCGCAGAAATACTTTAAATTGTAAGATAAAAAGTTTGATACAAAAATAAAAAAACGGTTATTTGCATTTCAATACATCTAGAAAATAAGAGAATAAAAACAATATAAAAAATGTGGAATACTAAAATCTCCAAGTGCCCGTAGAGTTACATCAATAATGCCTAATAATAGTAAATTTAATGGATAAGTTAAGTAAGTTTCTTTTTTAAAACAAATGTTGACGAACAAGTTTCTACCTTCCGTTTATTTCCTTTGTGTACTTCAGGTAATGCTAGAATGTGCAGGTTTGTCACAACCGATATTTGTGGTAAGCGGACAATGTCAGGGTATTGAGGTCACCCTAGACAGTGAGTCGATACCCTTTGGAGCAGTTGTGCTTGGCAGTCGCAGCTCACGTAAACTGATTATGCGCAACACAGGTGACATTGGAGCAGCCTTTTCATGGAACGCCGACAAGTTTGGACCTGATTTCTCGGTCAGCCCAGCTGAGGGTTACATCTCGCCTGGCATGGAAGTACCCTTTGCTATCGTATTCCATCCAACTGCAGTTAATCATGACATAAGATACGAGGTGAGCTTCCTGCAGAGATATCTTGTCTTAACAGTAAATGTTGCCATTGCCTACTTTTATATTGTAAGGGCCTGGGTATAAGTCCTTCACTTCTCAGAATTGTGAAATAAGCCCTATATATATAGAAAGAAAGACCACACTGTAAATAGCAAAAGTCGAAAGTTTGGTGTTAAACGGATCAATAGTTAACGATTTATTGCTGTTTTGAAATGCAACAATTTCCGAAGAAATACATGGCTCTCGGACATTTGTGCAGACTTGAGCGAACCCAAGACCTTCTGGTTGCAATTCACAGATGCTAACAAAGCCGACAATGTAGAATTATGTCATTATTGAAATATTTTATTGCATGTAATGATAAGGGACGAAACTCAATGTGACAGTTTCTCTTTACCATTCAACTTGTGAACTCTTATATATTCTGCATTCTGATTATGCGAGGTAAATAATTGATGACCTTCCTTTCCAATTCATTGGTCATTTTCTTTTATCCAACAAGTCATGTCATACTAAAATAGTTAGACCTCCCGGTCTTATGAACTCCACCCCAGGTCACTTGGCCATTCCTTTTTGACCAACAAGTTGTGTGACGTTACAGTTAGACCTCTCGGTCTCATGAGCTCTAATAGATAGTCTGTTTGTGTAAATAGTCTGTTTGTGTAAATAGTCTGTTTGTGTAAATAGTCTGTTTGTGTAAATATCCATAACATCAATACACCAGTAACGTTTTTACAGCAGAAAAAAAAATTGAGTTTACAGCTTGCGTAGCAGGTGTAGATTTTAAACGTTTTTTAGTTTGGCTGTTGTTTTGATTTCTTAACTAAGTGTTGATTGTGGTGCTTTTTATCTGTACTGCTTAATTTATTCTATCTCTTTGTAGGGTTTAAAGTGTGCCATTGAAGGTGGTATGTCTTTAAAGTTGGTGTTGACTGGCAACTGCATTCCTCAAACGCCGCTTAAAGAGGTAGGTTACCTTGAATGATTGTGCAAATTGACTCAGCTGGTCAATTTCACTCTGACAATCAGAATCCCAAGTTTGTTTTCTGGCATTGTAGACAGGGACGTTTGACCCTCTATCATATTAGGACAGGTGTTGTTTGTCCATGTCTGTCAAACAAAGATATATCGAAGATTTTTCATTTCTGCAACCTCCAATTAACCCTATTGTTTCACACGACCAAATCAAGCTAGTGCATGTAGTGCCGTGTGTAGTGGTGAAGTGATTCAGTGCTTTTGATATTTGAGCTGTAAGCCACAGCTATTGTGAGGCATTTGACTTCAGCAATATCTTTCTTTTTTAATTAAACTGCGTACTTAACCACACGGGTCTTTCATAACGTTACTATGGATAACTACTTAACAAACACATTCACAATAATCTGTAGTGTAATACGTACATAGAACGGGTTCATGTCACTGCAATACATTTAATAACAGCAACGCAGGTATAAAGATAACGATTGAACTTTTTATATTTTTTTCCTCTCCTCAGGTCCTTCTCTTCTCTGCTCACGTGCGCACGCGCGATACGCGTAACCTTGTGCTTCATAACCGGACAAACCAGTTGTGGATGTTGCGCCCTGTAATAGACGGAGAACACTGGTCCGGACCTGACACAATTACCGTGGAGCCACAGCAGAGCAGAAACTATGAACTTACTTATAGACCGCTGACCATGACCCAGGAGGGAAAGAAACACACGGTAACCATAAGCAATACACAATCATTGCACCCTCCGAGTTAAATTGGAGCCTGTGAATAAAGAAGCGGTTTATATATTTTCCTTACATTTGCTATCGTTATAAATTAAGCCACTATGCTCCACCTAATTGTTGGATTTAATCGATCCGAAAATAATAGACCAGTTTCGCATTCCTAGTTGCCGCTGATTTAAATGACTGCAGATTCCTTTTGCACAGTGTTAGCCTCA
>JAOBBB020070270.1:0-14002 GCA_025331005.2 Zoanthus gigantus
ATATAAATTAAGAAACAATCAAATAAGTTGAAGAAACAGATGACCTAACAGTTTAAAGTAGGGCGTGAGTTGCAGCATTGTGTCAAGTTGGTTTGGATGCACACGCCACACGCCTAATAGCAACTTTTGTACGTTTATAATAGAAATATCTTCCTGTTCCGCCTGGCGGCATGGTTGACTTTTCCAGGATGCTACATTGTTGTTTGCGTTGGTTCGCTCCCTGCCATGGATACAAACTTCCTTCCGCTTATAATATATTTTTTGTTTTTTAGTTTCTGTTCAAAACGGCTACAATTAAATATATATATATATATATAAATGAAATGGCAACGTGATTGACTTTTCCTGAGCATTTTAACACGCAACTTGAATAGTCAAAGGAAAACTTAAAACCAATTGAAGCGGAAAATCAAACGCTCTTTTCTTTTGACAAAAACTTGGTGGCTTCCTATTTCCGTCAATTTAATGAGGAAATAATTGCCCATGTAGGCGGGACATTTAGGTGGAATATAGGGCCACGGTTTAACTCTCTAGTTGACTTTAAATAAAAGATTAGTTCTGTAGGAATAATTGTGCAATAAAGTTGGTGATAATAACAAAAATATATAGTTGAAAGCAATTGAGTAGAGTCGTCAAAACAAGCGGACAAGCTCTCAGCCAGGCAAAAAAATATTTCAAAAAACAATTCGTGATCACAGCTCAAAAATGTTCTCATAACTTAAGTTTAACATTTATTTACTGATTCTCTTCAAGTGTTTCGTCCTTTAAACATCAATCGGTCCTCCTAAACAAAACGTACTACTTCTGTTCTGTTTCAGTAAAAAGCAGTATGCCCTCCATGGGCCTCCATGAAAATTGGATTTTTTAAGACATTCATTTTTCACTTGCCGCAGTCGAGTATATTTTAAACAATTAAACATTATATTTAGACACTAATTACTTCGTCCCAGCGTTCTTTCCATACTCAACGTGTTTGATAAACCAAACATGTTCCAATTTTTTGTGAAGTAGGTTTTAATTAGAATGTTTCACATGGATAACTGTCATCACACAAAACGTAGAGAATGATCTCTTTTACAGTCGGATTTGTGCTTACATTTTGTATTCCTTTTCCGTGCGTGCAGGAGCGCTCCACTAACCGGAAAGCTTACCGGGTCGGTGGTCTTTCAAGATGTTCTCACGTTTCTTTGTTTTTTGACCTTGATTTTATGATCCACTCGAGTCCATTACGGTACTTAGGTAACTAATAATAACAAACAAATGAAGTCGGCCTCCAGGATTTGATTTACAAAACTTAGCAATAAAACTCAATTGAAAAACAATGAAAGAGAAATAAATACGAAAAAAACTGGTCTAGCCTTCTGAAATCTATATTCTTAATTAAAATGTTGAATTTTAACTTTCTAAATTAAGTTTTAATTTAACTTAATGTCCCAGAATGCCTCACCCGGTAAGTTGTATAAAGTGATTATTCATTACGATTGTAGTTTGAAGAGCAGAAATGATTGGTGTTCATTCTTAACTTATAACTACTTAAGGAAACACAATACAACGTTATTCATGCTATTGATGCTGAGGAGTAGAAGCAATACATCTTAATTCTTTTGAAGAATTTAGAAATTTAAAAGTTTGACTCAACAGCAAAGAGAATATAATTGTAAGGTGCTTTTCCTAATCCCCCTGGGGATTTCATCTACCACGTACATGACTATGACACTGCGGATGCGAGTCTTTTCACTTGGAGATTTTATCGGATTAATTAAATCCCATTTTAAGCCATATCTTGCCGAAACAATCCGATAAATGCTTTCCTTTTCTCAATAAACTGACCTTGGCCCTTGCAAGTCAAATATTTATCGGAACTTAGCAGATTCGTTCTCAGGACCCTAGCAAAAGTGTAAATTTGTAACCGAAAGTTATTCCCGACCCGACTCGAGTACTCGAGTACTTTCTGTCTTAAAATACAAAATGTCCATCACTTCCAATCCTTGCATATCTTATGACCTCTGAAGTTATCTAATTTACAACTGTTTTTCCATAGATGGCCCTTGGCGTTGTTGAAATTGTTTGCCTTTATAGCTGTGCTTCGTGAATTATTTTACAATCCAAAAAACGATTGCACATGATCGACAAAGACCACATGCACAGTAACTGTTTTTACAAGAGATTTTTCCACCTCGTTTTGAAATAGTATACCCTGCAGGTCCATTCCCGTACTTTTTTTTTTTTTTTTTTACTTTTTTGGAATCTATCTTTATACTACAGATACTCAGAGTCCAAAGTCGTCCTGATATTAACCTCTATCTCTATATCCTCCGTAATCGCTTCGAGCCCCTCCCCGAGGAATCAGTTCTGTAAATAGTCAACGCACGGTAGCTGCTGTATAGCAAGCAAATCCAAGGAAGAGGGCTGACGATTTATATGGTAAAAATAAGATACTGTCTCTCTTTATTCTTTACGATAATTGACGATCAAAAATGCAGTCAAATAGAGCACAAATTGCAATCATGTCTCGGGATTTCCTCCCCGGGTATCTCACTAACTGCATCCCCCCTCCTCCCTCCAACTTTTGTACCAAAAAATCGGAACTGTGTTCACCCGTTTCTGCTTAACACATACAGTTTCAACAGAGAGAATTATGTGGTAGCGGCCACAGACCCTCCATGAGGTGTACAAGATAAATATAAATTGTGTATTTTTCATCCTATCGACAGTCTACATTGAGATTAATTATTGTTTAGTTATAAAATTACAAGTGGTTCATTGCAGTTTAAATTGATGGCCGTCAAGTTGTTGTGCTTTATTTTCTAGAATAAACTAATCGAAACATTTTTTCTTCCGCGCATGCTTCGTACTTGACCTTCAATATGTAAACGTTTTTCAACTACGTGAGTATTATCTTAAAGCCGAGGTTATCAAACTATTGTTGTTGATTTTAAGACTGTTCAAATAGCCGAAACTTAATCACTACAGAGCGATAAAGAAACATCTCGTCTTGATAATGTTTGCAATGTTTAGAACAACTCCACGTGCCAAGTAAAACGAATTGAAAAATATTCTTGTTAATATACAATACACTGCCATTTTCACACTTAATTTGTGATCTTTTTACTAAATGTATTGAAGTTATACAGTAATGCTCTCTGCTGGGTCGGATCTACGCAAATGAAAGATTTTGAAAATGTTAACGTTTAGGCTGGCTGCACCAGCCTCTTCATGTGTGAGAAATTAAATACAAACGGGCCGCGGTGGGTTTGTAAGTATGGTTGTGAAATATTACGCGTTTTTAAGTGTTAAATATACAAATTTTATTTTTTAAACGGCTGATAGAAACAACAAAAAATTAGAAAGACTAGCAAGGAACGAAGTAATAGTGATAATAGTTTAGTGATAAAATCAGTTATAATAGTAGATATGTACAAAGAAAGTTTAGTTAAAGCAGAGAAGAGGAAGTTCAAGTCTCTTCTCATAACATCAGACAACCGATCTGAGCACGTAAAATTACGGTAGCTTCTCCGGCCGTAGGAACTGACTACAGATTAGTAAGAACATTTTCTAGGATGTCTACCTTTCAATTTCCAAAATTCTTCTCATTACGGTGTAAAACTTATAAATTTATAAAACTGTATACTTTGTAGGGTTTTAGTAATTTTCGACACCTGGGAGACGTTCTTTGTTTTAGCTGAATACTTTTTACAAAAAATCCTCCTCAAAAATTAAACTCCAAACCAATTGACGTTTGGAAAGATTCATGATTCACTTCTCATATTACTGACTGGCGACTCCAATTCTGTTGTACTTGCAAGCATTAGCTAGCCCTTCGTCACAGCAACTATTTTTTGATTTTTTACCCCTTTCTTTATTCAGTAAAACTGCATGTACTAGTTAAACCTTGCTTTGTCTGGCCAAACTACGCACTGCACCTCATTAAACGCAGACGCACGTCAATAGCTTTTGAGGAACAAACAATTGGAAATTTCAAACAATCATTCTATTCTGATGGCATGTATTTATATCACTTTTGTTTCGGTCAAACGTTGATAAACAAATTGAAAACCCAACAATTTTTACTTTACTTACTTTATTCCGCTGTAACTAATGTAACAAATGGTGGACTAAAACTTTTTCTGTTTTAGAATCATCAGTAAACTGATGCAGAAATAGATTTAGTTCAGTTGTCAATAGAAATTTATTGCCAGTTTAACCTAACAACATGAAAAATACGTGTTGTACACACAGAAATTCTAATAAACAAGAGCCCTAATATCTAAAATGGGTCAGTTATATTAAAACGATTTCGAGACGGACAACTTTGTGGATCCGGGGCTTAACACAAGGAACATTTTTAATATGTTAACTCCATATGTTACTTAAAGTGTTTCGACCAATCTTAATACCTGTAAATTAATTTTGTTTATATGTAAAAATTGACGCAAAATATATACAAAAATCTGCTAGTAAGTAAACCTTGTCGAGTTGGTGCTAAACCAGTCGAGTTTTATTACTAACCTTGTGGCACTAATAGTGATGACCAAAAACATCGAAAATGGTTTCATATTAAAAACAATGTCGTGGAATTTTTCATAAACAGAAATTGTTTTAAGCAAATTCTTATTAATGCTATCGAATATACTCGAAAAGTGATAACAATGCTTTTCCGAGAAGTTGCAAAAACATGCTGGAATGTTAAGAAGAGAAAGCGGGAAGGAAATTAAGAAAGAGACAGAACGACTTCAAAGTGGGTTAGCTGTCTGTATTGTTAGCTGTCCGTATTGTTCATATTCAAATTATTATGGATCTCTTACACTTGCTTTCAATTTCATTTCCGACCAAATTCGACCAATCTCTGGCATTTTAAAAAACTACATCCGTTATGATTGTCCTTAAAATTTTATTTTGAATTTAAAAACGTTAAAATCCTCCGCATGCCAATTGAGAACCTAAACAGGGAACTATTGTCCCAGTCAATAATTCAATGAAATAAACTGAAAATAGTAATGTTTGTATTAGTGTATAAATATGTGTTTCAACCAATATTTTCTTATCTGTATCAATTTTTTTATCAACCGGTTTAATAAACATAGAAAACAATAGTGTTTGTTAGGTACTTAAAAACAATCTTTCGAGTCCAAGTTGCATTTACCATTCTGTTCTTGCGAAAACAAACTGTTTCCCAAAAAGAAACAATTTATAAATCTAAATACATAAAGTGCAGATCAAATGCGACCTGCATGTTTCTCTTCATTTTACTATAGTTGATGTATATTAGTACTGATTACCTGTATTAGAAACAGATTTTCCGTATAGGAACTGTTTTTCAATGTTAACTTTTAGATACAATTGTTCGACATCAGCTGAACATCAACAGTTAATGGCAATTAATGCGACTCTGTTAAAATGTAACAGTTGCCTAATTTTACTGATGTTTCCAAAGAATCTTATCATTTAAGCGAAATGTCCAAAACATCCCAATACCGAATAATCCTGAACTACACAAAAAGCAAAGTGCTTTTTAAGTCACGTCAAACCGTTTGTCTCCACTCTAGAAATAGGTCTTATAACACCTAGGTGCGGTATGGGTTTCGTTGCGTGATCTGATGCTTATGTAAGAATGTTGATATTGGCTTCAGGACACTAGGGCATTGTGGGGAGTACTTAACGAATCGAAGCTATACTGCACTCTGGTAAGCTAATTACAGACAGTTGGTCGGTGGCAATATTATAGCGAAAATTTAAAAAATATATGTATGTATTATACATGGTTAGCTGTATTAAAATTAGCCCGCATGACATGCGCATGACAAATCGACATGTCTTGTTCAACCGATCGAGTTGAGCTCAGCCATTCTATTAGAATTCTAAAAATAAAACAAAAGACATAACAGGAATCTCAAATTAAATTCCATTCGTCTCAAAATAAACGTCAAACTGTTATCATAGTTGGGTGTTTTAAAAGACGCAATTGCCGGAACAGCTATCAATCCTCATTAAATATGTATGCGTTTAGCTTTGACGTAGGTTTGAAAGGCACTTTGGGCGATATAAAACTCACTTCTAAAAGGACTCAGCTCAAATCATTGTAATACAACAGAAGGACCCTATCCACACAAGATAATTTATTTCTTGTAATTAATAAGGTTAGTAATGTTTAGAAAACGGAGAAATTTGGAAATTAGCATGTTACTTTGTGTAGTCAGTGTGTAAAATACAGATTTCCGTCAAATCAAGCAAAATTTATTGTTTTTGATACGATCACGTGCACAAATTGTTCCTTTAGGGTTTAGATCGCTCCATGATCTAACGGTGCTTTTCGCTTGTGGGAGAAAATTACCTATTCCATATTAGTGACATAAGATAATTGCACATGAAACGGAAAGACAAGAAGTGTACTGCCAGGCTGCAACTGAACCGAGATCCTGCAATTTACCCAAACCGAGTTTCATATCACATCTTACGAGAAACTTGCAGCAAACCATAGTTGGTAGCAAAGAAACATTTTAGAATGTGTTTCAGTATATGTGAAAAATACCAAGTGTTCCTACACGTTCGAGTAGCAAGCTTTAGAGAAGCTTGTTTTTGTACTTGCAGACAATACTAATAGTAATATAAAACCTACTTACTAGAAATGACTAAACCCCTGACCTATAGAATATTGATATGATATATGAACTTAACTCAGTGCAAACCAATCAGTCAAAAATAATATATTGTTTTTGTACCAGGGGATAGAGAAACTTTAGGCGCATCTTTATTTTACCATAGTTGCTTCTAATTGTGGAAATATATGAAGAGGATTTGCTTTGTTCGTTTACCATTTCTATTTGCTCATGTTCTGCTCTCACAAGTGCACAGTGGAAGGAGTCTTGTCATTCAATACTTCTCCGGATTATTTTGATTTCAATACCTGATGGGATCGACTCATCAGTGTAGAGCAGGTGGATGACACGTAGATAAACCATCTAAATCATTATATTTGTTTCAATACAGAATATATCGTCAAAATATAAAGTCGACACGAAAAACCCAACTGACTGCTCGCCTTCAAAGATCATCCAACCATGGAGTGTTTAATGTTTCTGGTGACTCTAGCTTCCTTACTTGTAACACAAGGTAAGTACACATTTGTCTTTTTCTGTACATAAACCAAAGATGCCGTTTTGTCGTTTTTGTTTTCTTTAAGATATCCAGGCAGATGTGTTGAGTTAACAGTGACAGCTAAAAATGCCTCGAGGCTTATCTTTTGTCTGCACAACAGTTAACATTATTAAACAGTTAAACTAGAAGCGTGTGAGTTCACTCAGAACTATTTTAGCTTGTCAACTAACCACAATACCGAGCAGCTTTTAATGCCTAAAATTGTCTCAAAATAAAAACTGTAAAGGTTTATGGAAAGGCGATTCACCAAGTTGATAGCTATAAAATATCATTCGTTAAGGTATTTTTAACACGCTTTAAACCTATCATCTACATTTTAAATTATTTAGATACAAGTGCTGGTTTCAGTGTATTACAACCATCTTATTATCTTTGGTTGAGTTAAATACTTTATACTTTCCGTATTTTAAACGTGAATTATACTTGTAATGGAAATGTAGCTTGCTCTTAACTGCATTGTAAATCAACTATCAAAAAGGTCCGCAAGAAACTTTTCAAAAGTAAAGTTTAGCGCGCTATTTAGTGCGAGTTTTGTTTTTTAAAACATATTTGCAAGGCCTCTCTACGTCTTCTGCGACTTGTCGGCCGACCCAAAGAACTCACCGTTTAACACATCAAGTATCAAATGACACACATTCAATGGTTTCGAGTAGATGTTTGATGCAAAAAAAACACGAAACAATCGTTCGGTTATCTTTTTATGCGTTTTAGTAAACGATGCAATCAAATGAATCATGCACAAAACTCATTGTGCATTTTTAAAAGCGTTTGAAGACAGTGTACAATAACTGACCGTGCAATTCCACGATTTGAGTTCGCTTTGGTAAACCAGTTAACGAGGTTTTTTTTATTAAAAGTAACGTTTTGTTTGTCTTTAAAATTAGAACTGATGAAATGTTTACTTTTTCACCAAAGTTTAAAGTCAATTATTTGAAAGGTAGAAACACTATAGAACTTATTAAAAGAAAGATATGGTATTATATCTGTTTATTCAAATATTGCATTCTGTTCAACGGTTCGATCCAATAGCCTAGTGTCTCGTGCATCGCAGTCTTCCCAGTCCTTTAATAGTCCTGTTTGAATCAGTCTCAAAACATCCAAGAAGGTCTCAACCAGTAATTAAGAAATCTTTCATTTTGTCGAGTGTAGAACTTTTTGAGCATTCGCTTTAATCACCTTAATTGGCATAAAGAGGTCTTTCACACTGAAGCACAAGAATGATTTGTTAGTATTTATCATAACATTAACAATTGAACTGATTAGTTAAACCCCAAAAAGTGAAGATTTATTTATAAAACGGTGTTGAAAAATATACTAAGTAGTAAACGGATTTGAAAATAGGTCTATTGACAACTTAAAATGGTTAAGTAATGGTGAAAATGTTTAACTGCTGCTTTTGGAATACATTGGGTATTTGACTAAACTCAGAATTAATTTTTACAGGAGCAATTCATTTACCCAATCAGCACTGCGAACCACGGCCAACCCTCGTGGCACTGGGTCATCCTCATTACAACTTTTTTCCATTCTTTGTTATACTTCACCGGTGTGGCGGATCATGTGGCACCCTCAGTCCAACTGTTAAAGAATGCGTTCCCACCGTCTACACGGACGTTCCTATATCACATTTTCCTATAAACATTAATAGCGGTGGACTCAAAACTGTGATAGAAAAAAATCACACTAGCTGCGGGTGTCGGTGCGTTAGAAAAGCGAATGAATGTATATCGCAGTATGAGGAATGGAATGAAAACAACTGCTTCTGTAAATGCTTGTACAATAACAGCGATCCACCAACGCCTTGTCCCATTGGTTATACGTGGAATAGAAATGCATGCCGGTGTGAGTGCATCAATGCACCCCACGTCTGTGGAGCCAGTCAGGTAAGAATAGTTTGTAAAAGGTGTCAAAAACTGTATGATGAATGAAATTAAGTCCAAGACAAAATGGAGAGCCTTAAAAAGACTAGTAATTGGTTGGAAGCCAAACCGTTTTATTCAACATAACTTAATGTTTTGGGAAAATTAGAAATAATTCCTTTTACGATTCTGCTTGAATGTCAAAATATCTTCTTCTATTTGAGCAAACATGGGTAACAACGGACGTAGAATAGGTATTCAGATGAAATACTCGCAAAGTGGCTGCAGCATAAAAATTGTGGTGACAGCAACTGCAAAGAAGAACATCAACAGACTTAAGTGGCACGTTTAAAAAAATCGAGCCATTAGTCGTATCACCCAGGGTAATGTAAGACAAGATCGTGCTTTATTCCAGATTGACTCAACACTAATTCTATCCAACTAGAGGTACCTACCGTCAAAGTGCTATGGAGCAAGTTAACGCGTTTACTACTAGGAATGAGTAAGTTTGAACAATAGGCCTTCACTGATTCGACATCAACATGTTTATTTGCCATTCTGCTAAAAAGTTTGTAATTACATTTCTGCCAATGCTGAAACTGAAACCAATCTTTTTGAAAATGCCCTCATCTCTTTTATGCTGTGTTTCTACGAAAGGTTTTCAGTAGTCAATGCAATAAAATCTAAACTGATGTAATATTGTTTTTTGCTACATTTATTTTTGTGATTAATGAAACTTTGACGTTCATCAACGTTTAACACGCGTCATCGAGATGGTGATTCCATATCCGTTTTGTGACTGACTCATCCCAAGTGTGCACATTACATTACGTTTTCCCAGAATACATAAAATAATTCACACAGCTCTATTCTCCGCTGCCTAACCAGAGCTTCGCGTCGTCGCTCGCCTGGCTCGTTGGCAATCAAAAGCCAATTTACATCAAAATGTTAAGTCATGAATTTTTGTATTGCCAAAAGACAAAAAAAAACAGTCCAAGCGAGTGAAGAAAACAATGCAAGTTAAGGCTGCTTTCCGTATAATAGTATAGTATAGTTGTATCAGTTTAGGTGTCTTGTGGAATTCTCACCCGACTAGATGGAAACCATACTGAACCAAATCTATGAGATACGAACTATCAACCATAGGAGGCAGTTCTATCAATCTCAATTTAGCTACACTGACTCGTATGACTTGCGTATGACCTCTGGATGCCAGCAACTAATATTATAGCGGATGTCAAGATATCGAGGTTTAACTTTCTAAGCTGTAATTACTGCAACTTCTAAGGCTAAATACTTAATTCAAGACGGAATGTTTTGTATTTTGGATAGCCATATATCAGGCGAGACGTCACAAGCTTGAAACATTTTCTATTTGTAAGTAAATAATACACTTGAAGAATGCATGACTTTGTTTCAAGTACTGAAAAGTTTGCTTGAATATCAATTAGAACTGGAGCAAAGTTGATTGCAAGTGTGTGACTGTTCAAACGTCTCCAAGATCAGGGCGATCAAGAAAGCGCAACCTCAGTTCCGAAAAGAAAGGTAAGCTGGATTTTCGTAGTTTCTCGACGTTCACCAGAGTTTGAGGGAATATTCGTACCTAATTCATAGTAGAACCATCTCGATTAATATTTTGACTAAGCCTTCAATAGCCTTTGAAGCAGCTCAAATGATGATTGAGTATCTGGTATGAATGGATCATCATCTAATAGCACAACTTTGCATGTAGCACATACTAAAGTGCTAATGCTCGATTAATATATTTTATTCATAAAATATCTGCTCATGTTCTGGAATCAGAGAGCTCATAATCCTTGTATAAAATCTGGAATTCATCGGCTCCAGAAATTGAATAACTACCAATATAACTCAGAATCTTCTAATTTTAGAACCTGGTGCAATTTAGAATCCCGAAAAAGGTAATACAGAACACGTATTATATAGGTGTAAACAAAATGATTTCAAGGAGTTGGGTGTGATTGTTCAGAACTTGAGAATTGAAATGTTCATTCGTTGTAAATGATACTGTCTGTTGTATGATTTAATGGCTTTGCTCTCCGTTTGTATACAACATTTAGCTCATTCTGATGCATGTATCGTGTATTGTAATGGAGACTCACCATCATTGACAATACGAAGTGCAAAATCTGTCAGACGATAAGCTGGAAAGCTGCCACTGGGTCTTTATTAACTCATAATCAGTGTATTAATGACATCACAATTTACCATATCAAACACGAATTAAGGTCCTCTTAAAGCAACGCAGTTTCGCTTTTTGTCAGGTACATCGACACGAAACAAGCAACGGACTTCTCCTGCCACTAAGATGTGACGGAATTAATCAATAACTATTCAGTATCGCAAAAAATCGACAATGTCAATAGTAACATGTAATTAACGAAAAAGGTGTCCAACCACGATGGACTTTGATTGCAGTATTGTGTCTAATCCTCTAAAATGGTAAAACTATTATTTGAAAAAAGAATCCTTTTTTTCTTCCCTAGGGGTAAGTTCAACGCTGTTCGTGGTATTCATCGTGGTTGAGTTTGCTGTGCTGTATATTGTGTTTGATGCAATTCTATACCATAGACAAGCTGGGATTTTCTATAGAATCCAGCTCAAACTAAAAAAACAAGGTAACAAATATATTTTGAATAGTGAAGCATCCAGCTGTCCTACTGAACTCAAACTCTGCACCTCTGCTGTCCCTCATATATATGGTGACTGCTGGGGTGAAATCAAACTAAAGTGTTTTAAAAACGTTTATATCAATTTAAAGATTTCAAGCGCGTAGCTTGAACTTACCATACGTGACCATTACCACTTCCCTCACAACAATTTTTTTGATTTTGTGGGTTTTGCGTTATGCTTTTTTTTTTATGTCCGTATAAATTTATCATCAAACAAAAGTCAATTTCGATGCCGAAAGTTTGAAGTTTTGATGTTGGCTATTTTATTAACACCTCTGTTCAAACAATCTTCGTTGCTATTGCTGCGTACGCAACTGTATAAATTCCAAAACGAAACGGAATTTGCATGTGTGATCTCTGTGAAACACTCTTACCAAGTGAGGTATTAAGCCACGGATAGTTGCGTGCAGATCAATTTTAATGTGCCATCGATCTTTTTCATTATAATTCTATACACAGTTATCAGTCAACTAATTAGAAACTAATGCTAATCGCACTATATTTTGCGTTTCAGGGCCGACGTTCGAAACGGTAATAAAAGACGACATCTGTAGAGAAATGAAACTGGGTGATCCTAATACGACGTCAGTCCTGATATCTAGAAAGGAGACTGCGATCTAACGAAGTTTCGTCAGGAAACTCTTAAATATAAAATTATTTGCGTAGTCACAAGCGAACAAACCGATAGAAAATATGGCACAACGTCATTTTTTATACAAACTACTGAATGGCTTTTGCTTAATTCAACATCATTTTTCTCTGTGAATACAAACGTTCTTTTTATTATGTTCAAGAACTTTTCAGTAGTAATGTAGTTAAAGTAAAAACTAACAAGAGCCAACAGATTGAATTGCATGCTCTAGAAGCAACTTTTGCTGTCTTGTAACACGCGATATATCAGACACATGACAAAAACAAAAGCTTAAAATACGTTTCGATATTTGCAAATGTTGTAAACTGAGCAGATTTTCAATCACACGTACAGAGTGGTGCAATAATCGTGATGGCTGCTTGTGTACATAGCCAGTGCACCAATAACAAACGTTCGTTCACATTGAATCAGGTTGTATTCTATTTCATAGAACGTGAAAAGCATTCGCTTTTCATTTTAATTTTTTTTTGCTAATCATCGCTAGATTATAGCTCAAGACTAACAATCTCTACCCATAATGCATTATGTACTTTTGACTATTTTTTAGTCCACCAAAACACTAAGCTGCATCACTAAGCTAAGTTTCATCACTAAGCACCAAAATACTAAGCTGCTTGCCTTGTATCGCTGCTTTGCTTAAGTTTTCAGATTGGAATTGAACTTTAGAAACGGAAGAATAATCTTGAAAATGTTTCCGCCATTCATTTCAAATATTCCTTCATGTTGGTTATGGTCAGTCTTTAAGTCAACCATTATTGTGTTCAAGTTATTTTGTACTACATTCTTCATGCAAATCAACAACCATAGATAATGAGTGGCTTAGTTAAAAAAGAACGTTTTGATAATCACGTGACGAAGTACTTCTCCTTTCATCCTTGTATTTATTTTACAATATGTATTTATCATGGTTTGCACAGACTACCACGTGCTTGAGTTACTAGTAGTAAACAAAGTCTTTGGTAAAGAGCGGTAGGAAAAGTACAACTTCAATAAAACTTTGTTCAGTTGTTACTTCAGACTGGCTAACTCTCTTCAACTTCCGGCCCCCAATTGTGCAACAGTAACAACATAAAACGAGCATGAACAAGAACATTGAAAACAACAACAACAACAAGAACATTAATAATAATAATAATAATAATATTAATACATAACATTAATAACTTATCATAGACGTTTGGTTAACTGTAATGTAACTATTGCAAAAGCAAAGATCTAGAAATATCAGTTTCGTAACCAAGAAGTTGAATCAAACAACGGAACATTCAAGTGAAAGTTGAGTCATAAGAACATTGGGAATAATACAAATTCAATTAAGAGCTAAACAGATAGATAACCGGCACTAAAATATTGATTGACACAAAACAATGATACAACAAACAGCGAAAATTCTTCAAAAGTACTTAAAATTGAACCTGTCGCCACTGAATTCTAAAGAAAACACCTTTCACTTCTGTGCAAGTTGTTTAATAATAATAATAGTAATAGTAATAACAATAATAACAATAATTGATATTATCATTATTATGACTAAAATATTAAAAGGTAACATAGGACTGCCTTCGATAAGTATAATAATAGTAATTAATAATTATAATTTTCTCAATAATAACATTAATAATAATAAAAAAAAACATAATAAA
>JAOBBB020070348.1:0-14001 GCA_025331005.2 Zoanthus gigantus
ATTTATTGTAAAAACAAGCTGTGAACTGTGAATCCAAATTTTTATTTTTATTTGTGGGTACAATAAAGATTCATTCTTTGTATATCATCATTTTCTTGATCATTTATAGAATCATAAGAATGAATTATGCCATTGTTTCTTAGAGTTTCAAGTGCTTCTGCTACGGCATCTGTGTCTGGTTCAAACATTGACCTATTTTGCTCAACTATTGTCTGTACAGTAGGCATATAAAACGTTTCCTGTCTGGGAGAAGTGTTGAATCAGATATAGTATAGTGTTATTCTATCAGATCTGCACTTAGCACTTCAGGTTGGGCATCAGTAATTTCCTGTGATTCTTTTCTATATTCTTTATAACAAAAAGCAACAAATTCTGCTAATCACAAGTCATTCACAGAAGGTATAAGAGGCTTTTTGAGTAACGCTCTATTATGTTGGATTTGTAAACATCTGTACTCTCATCATCAAGCTCTTCCAGTTCTTGTTGTGATTTTGCCATTCTAATTATTTTGTCTGGTAAGTCAGTACTAAACACTGTAGCAGGAAATATTTTTCTAAGCCATAATTCAGGCATACAACGGTATACAGCTTCTTGTGAGCTTACTTCTCTTGTTGATAAAAATGCGGCACCAAATTTTTTCAACCCATCTCTTACATTCATGTTGGCAGCTTTCGCTTCCTTAGCTGCATTCATTATTGCATGAGAGCATTCAGTCTCATCTTTTGTAAAGTATGAGCATACATATGTTATACATTTATAATGATTAAATACTGGCTGCAAGTCAACATTAGCTGCAAAACCTTTTAATCCTGCTATAAAATAATTAATAAAGCAGCTGTTCATTGGTCGTTTTAGATGCAATTCATAATCAGAGTCTGGGGAGATGGACAATGCATCATAGTATTGTTGTTCTGTTATACCAATAGAGCTAAAAATATCAGATTGTGTAAATGTAGAGTCATAGCTGTCTTTACTTGGATTTAGTACATCATCAATCTTTTCTTTCACCAATGTGAAGATTTCCTTTCTCTTTTCGAGAGTGTTTTGTTTTACCTCGTCTGCAATATCTTCAGGTAGTGGTTCAGCAACAATAGTTCTATTTGTAAAGAACTGTCCAAAATTAAATCTGCATCTAGTATTCTTGTATTTCCTGCATGTTTTAGAGTGGCTATGCTTTTGGTACTTCTTAACTTATTCATGTAAATTTCGGTCTTCATTTTCATCGGGTTGGTAGGCCTGCACATGCCTGTCTATGTAATTTATATATTCTTGCTTAGTGTCTTTATTTAACTTTGGGCAATCTGATGTCCAAATTAAGGCGTGCAAATGTGGTGATCCCCTCATTTGAAATTCAATGCATAAAGCATAGTAGATAATTTTCCCAATTGGATTTGCATTTGAAAGTAACATTTCAGTAAAAAATGTTTCTACTCTGTATTGGAAATGCTTTGCAGCTACAACAGGTTTAGGTTTAACTTTTTGCACTTCTCTGGCCAAGAAAGGTTATCAAAATCTTCCATCGATACATTTCTGCCTTGCGTTTTTTCAATTATCTGAAATAGATGAGGCCATTTTAAGTCTGCACAGGATAGTGTCATAAACAATGTTGGGATTCCAAGTTGTTTTACCATAGCAACAACCTCATACATAAATTTCTGCCAGTAGGGAGGAGTTCCTGGGATTTGACTGAGAAATAAATAGGCTTGATCTTGGCAAACAAGATTTTGTAAAATCTGTTCATTAGACCTTTGCTGTGATGCAGAAATTGGCTGACTCTGTATTTTCTTTAAAGCAATATTAATGCTATCAAATACTTTTTTCTGTTCAATAATGAACTGTGCAAAGTGACGCAAAAAAAATATTTGCAAGATACCCAGTATTTTTTTAAGTTGTGTTAATATGTTTGGAATAAAAATTAATCAGGCCAAAAAATTTCAAAATATTTTTTAAAAATATGAAAGAGTTCATTATCCAAAATTACTATGGTCATTTTTTTCTAAGACAGTGAAAGTTTCTCTGACTAGGCATTCGCTCTGTTGCTTGATGGAATAAATTTGGAAGGCAACAGTTAAGCAATGTTGAACAAGCCTGAAGGGTATGGAGCTGCATCTTTTTGTTTTCGTTTATTGTAATTTTCAACTGCCTGTGACCTTGTTTCCCTTTCTGTGAACTGCGAGCTCAAAGGTGCTGGAGTTTTTATTCTGTACCTTGAGTGGATAGCAGAACTTTCAGCTTGGTCCATACTAAACACCAAATCCATTATTTCATCGACATATTCTTAGAAAGGGTATACAAGTGTAGAAGAAAAAGCAAAAGTATTGAACATTTCAAAAACATTTCTGAACGAGTAAACTTGAACTTGTCATTTCTCTGCCTATTCAAACCTAATATTTTCCCAGATTGAGCAGTAAAATATTCCACTATGTTGTGTATACATAGATTAGATTGCTCAAAGTTTTGCAAAAATCTTCAGGTCAAGATTTGTAAGTATAGTCGTATTAGAAATTTGTATGTAAAAGAAACAGTGTACAAAATACCTCAGTGAAATTTAATGTTTATTTTTTTCAACTTTACAATTTTGTCTCGAAGAACTAAATTTTGATCATGAATTCCTGGTACGGCCATTAAATATAGAAATATTTACTGTAAGTTGGGGGGACTAGTATTTCTCTTACAGTTTCTTCTCCAAACTTATATTTTGGGTATGTTACTTGCAGATATTCATTTCCATCTTTTGTCTTTTTGGGTTCTCTCAGCAGATTCTCGTTAAAATACAGATTGGCTAAGTTGTGCATATAGAAGATATCAAACATAAGTTCTTAAAAAAGGCACATATAGATGAATGATATGATACTATTTACAAATTGTGTTAAACATTTTAGTTTTTGTACTTGATTGGAAGACTGGAGATTTCTGAAAATCAGAAAAAGCTGCAGGGTTCATTTACATAGAGTGAAAAAAGGAAAATTATCTGACTTTCAGAATACTATTATATAAGCCAAACCAAATCCAAAGCAGATCCGTGTCACACCAATAACTTTATCTGTTTTGGTCAAAAAAATAATTATAGTCAAAATATTCCGAACGTATAGTCACATGTTGAAGAACAAATTGTTTTTTGCATTTGGGAAAAATGAGGGTCAGTCGGATCCATGCCCCAACACATTAATTTGTTCTGGCATAATCTTAAACATTACCTGCAGTATGTACCCAGCCAGGAGAAATGTAGCATTTTGGGATGAAACTGGTTTAGTGTCGAGTGAAAGCCTTCCAGGTGACTTGTTCGGTCCTCGCTGGACAGTTTCTTGATATCATTCAGGAGCCTGGTGTTTGTCAAGATTATTTTCATTTTGTTATATACATTTGTTCTGAAAAATGTAATCAGTTCAATAAATATTATAAAATACTATTAACATCTTTTTTACCATGGAGGAAAATTACAGATTTTAGTTCAATGACATAACTGCCTAAGGAGGTATGTCGGACAGTGTGAAAAGTGAAAAATTTTAAAAGGTTATAGTTTTTTTAGTGACAGTTTACATAGTTACGTATGTAATAAAGATTAATAATGCATCAAAGATTATATCAAGTGTAACGAATTTCACAATTTTACTTAAATTGCTCTATTACTATTTGTCATGAGGAATACTGTGTAAATATATAACAAATCGTAATAAATCTATAACAGCTTTTGTTCCTATAGAATGTTCAAAACATTTATATATATTTAGATTAACTTGCCCGTTTTAATCCAATATCGTCTTGACAGGTCTCCAAGGGCACACTGTTTAAAGAGTGGTTCTGGGTGGTTGTTGTGTTTGTTGCATACATGTCTAAGGATCGAATTCCACTTGGCCAATATTAGCTCCCCAAATCCAAGCCTGGTTGAGGTTGCACACCAGTGCAACTGATTTTTAATCGACTTTTGCCATTCTAAAAGGAGATCACATCCACTTTCTTTTCCAATTTTAATCAGCTGCTTAGTTACAGACTTTGCAACATGCCAAATATCAAAGAAATATTTTATTTCCGGCTCATGCTCCCTAGTCCACTTGGCAATGGAGCGGTGCTTGTCAGATATAAGACAGAAATAGCCAATCCTGCTTTTTTGAGGAACTTAAAACCTTCTTGGGCTCCCTTCAGCTCCATTTCAGTACTGTTCTTTACTTGATTGGACTGCCATTAAAACAACCACTTTAATTATTTAATTTGTTTTATTAATATTGCTAAGTGAACGGCATGGAGTGAATATTTGGTCAGAAATTATAATTTTTATTTATTCGTAACTTCAAAATCAAATGAGTCACACTGTATATTTTTAAACAAAAATAATTACATGACAAGAAAAAGGTGAAATATCACTAATTTTATTTATCAACTAGCCACTTTGTTAAAAGAAGAAGCTTTTTAGAGTTTAAAGTAGAGCAATTTAGGAATTAATCACACTGCTCTGATTCAATCAGATTATACAATACAATACAATAGTTTATTGACACTCCCCCGGTGGGGCTTTTCAGTGGCAATGCGACTAATTAAGGTAAAACAAATAGTTAACAATTCGATTAAAAGAAAGAATGCGGTAAACAAAAACAATATAAACATACCTATTTAAGAATTAATCTTATAATAAATATTCTCACTACGTACTATACAATATGCATATTTAAATTAAGATAAAATAAGATACTATATAATATGATAAAGAAATTACCCCCAAAAATGCATAAAATACCTAGTTGTTCTAATAGATTCCCATTTGACTTGGAAGGACCATATTCACGTACAATATGTCCAAGAAACGTTCCAAAAGTATTGGCATTTTATGCAAGCGAAGACCACCGTCTATGCTAAGACATTACGTCAGCTGTCAAACTTGAAACCAGCTTTACTATGCTAAGTTTTCTGGTGGCTCAAAAAAGTGAGAAGCTGAATTTTTCTCTTTTTGTGTTTTCTGAGTTCAGAATTTTGCAAAAAAGTAGAACTGCCGAAACCTACCACTGATTGGAGAACATGTTTTATTTCTTTAATATGGCACACTGGCATGACGTATGAACCAAAATTTGTGCATATATAAAATCATGTGACCTACATAAGGAACTGGTACCGAGTCAGATTGCTCTCGTTCTGATTGGCTGAAAGGTGGCAAGGCGGAATCTAGCAAGAACTTTCAAAACTGTTGGTGCGCTTGATTCCTCGTTTGTGGTTTTATGGTCAAAATAATAATAATAGGAAAAACAACAGATCTAGAATTTATTTGTTGCTGGAGAAATTTTGTAAGTGTTGATCCAAGCGCATTTTCAGAAAGGAAAATAGAAGCTAAGATTGAGCTCGTGCTCCACTGATAATTTGCCAGAGTTATTTGCGATCTACCAAATCTAATTGAACTTCTCGAAAGAAAAGAATGCCTTCTGTAGTTTACCCTGCAGAGCTCACTCGCCATTACGATGTAAGGCATACTGTTGGAAGTGGTAAGTTTTGAGTTCATTTTTTATAACATAGAAATTAAATTCAATGAATTGAATAATCAATGAATTGAATAAATATATTCTCACTAACTCATTTTACCTACAAATTTTTGGCGCCCACTCAGCCACTGCATTGATGTATTTCACTGAGTCAGCCTCGGAAACTTGTAATTAATTTACTACCATTTGTACTGTATTTCTGTATTACTGTATTTGGTGATCCATGTCATTTTGATTTATTAATTTTAATCATCAAATCAAATTCACTGGCTAGAACATATACAAGAATTAAAAAAAAGCTGTGTCTCGGTGTCCGACAGTCGATATATTTCTCAAAATTACACCATATATACCAAAATATAATCTGTATCCCAACCCTAACCATTACTCCTAACCCTAACAGCGATTTTGAGAGTTTTTGGTTGCTCGTAAAGCGAGGTTTATACTTTCGATATTTTTATAAATTTATATTTTCTCAATCCAAAATATCGGAAGTATAACCCTCGCTTTATTAATACGAGCAACCAAAGGGCACAATTTTCAAAATGTACAGCGGGCCCAGAATGACTAAGAAACTAATACGGGTAAAACTTTTAATAGTGTTTTATGGAACATAATATTGATAAAACCAGTTGGTCTCTTTATTTTGAAAAGATCTCTTAGATTACAATTGCAAGCCTTGCCTGAGCCAGAATATAAACTTGGTGACCACAAGTAATTGTTATTTTAACAGTCCTATTGTGAATATTGAAAAAACTTAATTTTAGTAACCACATCTGAAATATTTTGTAGGTGGATTTGCTAAAGTGAAGCTTGGCGTTCATCACTTAACTGGACAGAAGGTATTATTTATTCATTAGCTGGCCATTATTTAAGTTTAGGATAATTTCTGTATGAGGATGTATTGGGTCCTAATGGGTTAGGGTGAGTATTATATATTATGTTAAATAAAAAATTGGTGAGATTGTTATACATATAATTTGTATGCATAAGTAAGTATGCTCAATACTAAGTGTAGGATTTTAATTAAAAAAGAATTCAGTGAAAATTACTCTGACAAACATCCTACGATATTCAATTTTGATTCAAAATGTTAAATTTTGGTTTTAATTTAGAAATTTTGAAATTATCAAAAATTTAGAAAGAGATATTGGGTACTCTTCCTCATCATGAGCTCTGTAATATCAGTGCAGTGATCCTGCCAACTGAGCTATGAAGCCGCAGTCACTTAGCTTCAATAATCATTGTACACCTTGTAGTATTGATGGACCCAGCTGTCAATTTATTGAGGAACATGTTAGAAAACTTTTTTTAGGTTAATATGTTACCCTCGTGAAATAAAGTTTATTGTATTGTATTGTATTATATTGTATTGTATTGCATAATTTAGTTGGTGGTATTGCTGCTCTGATATTGTTGAAGTTACAAGTTCCAATACCATAATGCAGCCTAATAATGACTTGTTTTCTCAGCTGTGGCTTTATACAGTAGCTCGGTGGTAAAGCACTGCACTGGGTTTGAATCCTGTTGAGGCCTGAAGGTTTTTTCATGTTTCTCGTTTACAAATAACAAAATTAATTATTGGTTAATTTGTGCCATAGATTACAATGAGCTTCAAGTTCAAGCAGTAGAATAAAAATATGTTTTCAGAAATATGACAATTATTTTATAAATAATGGATTTGAGAGAAAGAAGAGTTAGCAAAGACCTGGCCAGAGATAGGTTAGCTTGGAAGTCAATTTTCTGAAAACCGTCCAACACATGCATACCAGCATGTAAAACTGACTTAACACCGAATATGATGATGATGATGGTGATGTATATACGAACTTGTGCACATCAACTGTAACAGTGATGTGACTGTGTAATAGTTGATATTGGCAGTGAGATTTAAGTTTGAGATTTATTTTTATTAAAACATTTGGACATTGGTGTGGCTGAACTATCCTGGCTATTAGTGAAATTTGGCACAATTTACAATTGTGCCTGTTGCATACCACACTTACAGTAATAATAATTTGTGCTGCAACCTTTGTGTAGAAGGTGTCGACAAAGAGATGGGTATAGATTTTTCTCAGGTACCAAATTATTGGTTTTCCCTCCCCCCACCCAATTAATAAGTTTTGAAAATTTTTCTACCCTGGACCAACTGCCCCAATTACGAAGTTTGATAACGTTTTTACAATGGGTGAATTCTATATTCATTTGTGAAGTGTTATATTATTAATAAACCAGCATATGGTAACTACTAAATCAAGGAATCAATTGATTATATAATATAAAAATAACGCAAAATGAATCTCGTTTTAAAATGCTATAGATTATAACAGCTAACCTAAATTATTGTCATAAGGCCACATTTAAAACATGGAATAAGCTATTGCATAGAGCTTATTTTTTTTAAATTTTTTAACCAATGACTGAATTGACATTAATAGCATGTTTATATTTAGGTATGGCTTTGCTTTACCTTCATCTTGCATCAACGATTTCAGAGGATGAGAGTTCACGGCAACGCTTCCTCCGGAAAGCACTGCACATTGTTGAGCATTCCTTGACCAAACTTAAGGGGAAAAGGTTAACATTCTGTTGTGGAGATGCAGGTTAGGGGCTTCATTCCTTGACCAATGGTAAGAGGAAAAGGTTAACATTCTTTTGTGGAGATGCAGGTTAGGGGCTTCATTCCTTGACCAACTGTAAAGGGAAAAGGTTAGCATTCTTTTGTGGAGATGCAGGTTAGGGGCTTCATTCCTTGACCAACTGTAAAGGGAAAAGGTTAACATTCCGTTGTGGAGATGCAGATGGGGCTTCATTCCTTGACCAACTGTAAAGGGAAAAGGTTAACATTCCGTTGTGGAGATGCAGGTTAGGGGCTGCATTCCTTAACCAACGGTAAGGAGAAAAGGTTAACATTCTGTTGTGGAGATGCAGGTTAGTGGCTTCATTCCTTGACCAACTGTAAGGGGAAAAGGCTAACATTCTTTTGTGGAGAGGCAGGTTTGGGTCTACATGTTTACTTAAGGCAAGTTGTTTTGGGGGCAGGATTCTCCTTTTTGACTCATTTCAGGCCAAGCAGAGTTCTTAATATACAATCTTTATAAATAGAAGGCAAGTTGTTTTGGGGCAGGATTCTCCTTGCTGACTGAACGGTTGACTTATTTCTAGGCTAGCAGAGTTCTATATTATTGTAAAGCATTATTGTCATACCAGCTTTAGTATCAGACATTACTTGGTCTCCAGTGGTACAGAAACTAAAAATTAAATGATCTATAAATGCATGTAATATAAAATTATATATTTGTAAACATTATATTTGTCTATTTAATTAAAGCTGGAATACGTACTGTGTATTTCATTATAAAAACATTTTGCATACTGTAGAAAGTGAAATGTTAGTTGCACAGATTCAAATGCGACAAAAGAGAAAGCATGCTAGTCTCAAAAGTGAAGGATTAATTATCAGGGAACAAACACAAGATGGAAGATGTGTAAAATACTGTTTATGGTGTGATATATATGCAAATAAACATAATTTATATACTAAGATAAAACCCAATTAACATTGTTACTAGTTGAGCATATATAAATAATGTTTAATAGGTATTTCTGATATTTTATTGCAAAGGTTGGGATTTACATATGCAACCTAATGCAGTTTTCAATCATATTCTAGAAGAGCTCCTTCTGATGAGTGTTACCTTTTTTATTCCTTAGGAGTGTTGGCCACATCATCTGTGTTGTACTTTATGCTAGGAGACACTGAAAAGAGTGAGAAAAGTTTGTCCGAACTATTGGGTTTAATGGACCGAGTCTGTCATGATAGCTCATTACCTAACGAAGTTTTGTATGGTCGAGCAGGCTACCTGTATTCATTGCTGTATGTACAGTCTCACTTGGGAGAAGAAAAAGTAAACTCGTCTTTGATAGACAAGGTACAGCTGTTACAAAAAATTAATGTTCCCAAAAATTAACTAATTATTGTTACAAACTTAGCTTGAACTTGCACTGCTAAATAGTGTGCCAGTAAAGTCTTTTATTATACAATGCAATGTTGTTCAGAAAAAGTGAGTTTTAGAGTGGAGTTTAAACAGAGTTATCTTTTGTCATTTAATTTCCGAAACATGTTTCTAAAGCATCCAGGTTAAGAATCAGATGAAGGTTACTATTATAAAATTCTTTTTGCTTCTTCTCTTTGAATGATAATAAACAATAATAATTAATGGTATAATTGAATCATTCACCTGACACACGAAACAGTGCTGTAGCAAGAAATGTGTCCAGAATTGATTTAAACGACTTACTATAATTTTAGCTCTACTTTTTGGTATCGAGCACTCTAGCTACTAGATGGTTTTAATTTTCGCATTTTTCAATATTTAAAGTTATGTTAGAAATAAAAATTAAATAGTCTGACAAGAGAAAAAGTTTATAAATTAGAATAAGAGAAATGATTTAATGTTCACATGTACAGGTGTGACTGGCAATTCTTTGGGATGAAAGAAAACATTTGTTCAATAGGTGTGCGAGGCCACTCTTGTAGATGAAAGAAATGATTTGTTGTCCACAGGTGTGCCAGGCCATTTAATGCACATAAAAGAAATGATTTTTTTTTCACAGGTGTGCCAGGCCATTCTTGTGGATAAAGGAAATTATTTGTTGTTCACAGGTGTGCCAGGCAATTATTGTGGATGAAGAAAATGATTATTTGTTGTTCACAGGTGTGTCAGGCCATTCTTTTGGATGAAGGAAATGATTATTAATTTTGTTGTTCACAGGTGTGTCAAGCCATTCTTGTGGATGAAAGAAATGGTTATTTGTTGTTTACAGGTGTGTCAGGCCATTCTTGTGGGTGAGAGAAATTATTATTTGTTGTTCACAGGTGTGTCAGGCCATTCTTGTGGATGGTCAGAAGCTATCTCATCAAGAACGTTGCAACTCCCCATTGATGTACAAATGGCATGAAAAGCACTATGTGGGAGCTGCTCATGGTCTGGTTGGCATCATTTACATGCTTCTTCAGGTTTGAACTAGCTACGGTTTTACGTTTGCTGTGTAATTACCAATTTGATATGTTTGTAATGTTTATAACTCTAAATGTCTGGAAAACATTGTGCATTTCTTTGTTTGAATGAATGATCAAGTTTAGTTTGAATTATTTGATCAAGTTTCTTTTCTGTGCAGGCAGCTCTAGTTCCGTCAGTGCAAAAAGAACTGAAATCAGTTCAGGAGTGTGTAGATTTCTTACTGTCAAAGCAGTTTTCATCTGGAAATTACCCTTCATCCCTGGAGAACCCTCAAGACAAGTTGATTCACTGGTGTCATGGTGCGCCAGGGGCTGTTCACTTAATGGCAAAAGCTTATGAGGTATAAAACATTTGATGTTGTTTAGGACGTAGAAAAACAGAGGTTATCACATCTCTTGATCTTTAAAGAAGATTGAGATGAATATCAGGTATTCTTGGTTTTCACACGATTCCAAGAGAGACTAAAGACAATAGACATAGTGGCCATACTGGTTTCCCAAACAAAAGAAATAATCAAAATTCTTAATTGTCAAAAGTACACCAATGTGGCTGCCATGATGTTACTGTAGGTGAAAACTGGCAATTCAAAAATTATAAAGTAAACATGGTGAGATACATTGTAGAGTGTATTATGCACCTGTCAAATGAGATTGTCAATGCTGGGCTTATTAGGAAACCAGTCAAACATTACTTCTTTTCCAGAGGGGGAATTTGACAAAATAACATTTACATGTAGTGAGCCAACAATTTCATTTTTGCTGTGCTGTACCAAAGTCTATTTATTCAATCAGTTGTGATCATATTAAGCTAGGTAACATTAAATTATTCACTGACAGTTTTTTTTTTACATTGCTTTTGTATTAAACTGTTTCAGGGGTTCTTATAAGTTAATAGAATTAGAAATAATATTTTTTAATATTCAGTCACACAAGATGCCGAGATACAGAGATGTGCTGGATTTGAAGACCTTTCTGTTAAGTTATGGCAGAAAAGAGTGAGATGGTTTGGTCATGTGATAAGGGCAAAGGGAGACCTGAGAGGGGTGGGGAAGGTGAGAGTTGGAAGGCAACAGCTAGTGGGAAGGCCTAGAAAAAAGTGGAGTGAGTGTGTGATGGAGGATATGAACTTGTTGGGAGTGGAGAAACACGTGGTGCAGGATCAATAGATGTGGAGAGCAGTTATCACCCATCCAACCCCATCCTAGATGGAAAAATGCAGACTTTAAACGAAAATGATGATGATGATGATGATGAGTCTCTATTTTACTTCTGTTAATTCTATTTAGAATTTACCCGTAAGTAGAAAGAGAATCGTCTGTATAATGTTACTAAACTTGTACTACACACAAATCTGTCAGGTGTTTAAGGAAGGCCGATATCTGAATGCAGCTGTCAAATGTGGGGAGGTGATATGGGAAAGGGGACTATTGAGGAAAGGGTACGGGATCTGTCATGGTGTGGCGGGAAATGCCTATGCATTTCTGTGCTTGTATAAACTGACAAACATGCAGAAGTACCTTTATCGAGCAATCAAGGTAAAGTTGATAATTTCTTGAATTCTTGTGCTTGTTTTTCTGATTTTTCTAATTGATTTGCCAATAACATGAAATTTGTCATTGCTTAATATTTTAGTTTGCAGAGTGGTGCTTTCAATATGGTAAACATGGTTGTCGAACACCAGATCATCCCTTCTCTCTTTTTGAAGGTATTTGTTTCACTGATTAATTTTGTTTAATATATGATAGTTGTTTACTGTGCTGTATTTTCTAGACAATTTGTGTGTGCTTGTAAGGAATGGTAATTGCTGAAAGAAAATCAAAGTCAGTGGTAGTTTATAATAATCCTCTTTCAATTTGTCGAACAGGGAATGGATTAAATTGGATTGTTCAGTTGTATGCAGACATTCTAACTTTCGTAACTTTAGCCATACAGTATAATGCTATTTTCATAGAGGAAGGTTGAGTTTTAAATTAATGTACAGAATTTTCTGTCAAGCTTTCAAATAACCTGCCATTCAGCTTCATTTGTATTAAATGGTCTTTGTAGCTGATGTTAAGAATAATTAAATTATTACTTTTGTTTCTGCTTCCAGAATTATTTTATTGTGACAGCACATGGTAAAAAAACCTGTTGAAATTCACTTAGGTTTTTTTTTAACCAGGTTTCTGTTATATTACAAATTTTTTAAAAAATTAATAAGAAATAAGTTTTGACCTCAGAACAAGGCAGATGTGTGTCAAGCTCAGAGTGAGGCAGATGTTTATAGAACTTTGAGTGAGGCAGATGAGTGCCGACCTTAGAACGAGGCAGAGGTGTGCCAACCTCAAAGCAAGGCAGATGTATGTCAGCTTCAGAGCGAGGAAGATATGTGTCAACCCCTTTGCAAGGTAAATGTGTGTCAACTTCAGAGCGAGGAAGATTTGTGCCAACCTCAAAGCGAGGCAGATGTGTGTCGACCTCAGAGCAAGGTAAATGTGTGCCAATCTCAGAGTGAGGCAAATGTGTTGACCTTAGAGGCAAATGTGTGTCAAAAATTTAATTATCGTGATGAAGCCTCCTTTATAAGTTTGCACAGGACACCCACTAATAAAATGCACAACATTAATTAGGGGTTATGTTTGAATTCTTGTACCTTGAATACAATTAATTAATATGATTAGTAGCCAATCGATACTGATACTAAAAGGGTACATTATTTAAAAACAGCTGTTGAATGCTGGCCCCAAAGAAATTAAAGCAGCAGTTTTTACCTGGAACTAATGTACTTTTTGTCATATTTAGGTATGGCAGGTACTGTGTATTTCTTGGCTGATTTACTAAACCCTGGGGAAGCTATGTTTCCTGCTTTTGAATTGAAGAAGTGAAGACATATATGACAACAAAGCCAGTGTACACGATTAGGGTTGTATATAAAAGCTGGTAGCTGGCAAACTTTGCCAGCTTCTCCGCAAGATTACACCAGCTACTTTCATTACTTACAGAGTCAGCCACGTGGGTTATACAGACCCAGAGCAGTGCACTTTATAACTTATAAGAAACCCTGCATAATGCAAAATCAGACACATTTGTGGGTTACCCTTTTATTCATGCTGAAAGAAACAGGAAAGTGTTGTTAGAGAAGCTGACCTGACATTGCTCAGGCACAACAAATACAACCAACACAACTGATAAGTTAACTTCACTACCCAAGGTTTTCATTAAAAAGTGGCAGCAGGCAAATTTCACCACATACTTGAAATAAATTCACCACCATCTTTGGTAGCTAAATTACTCAGACCATGCAAATAAAATGAAAAATATCAGCTCCTTTGCCATCTATTTCTGCACGTTCACTGCCTTAAAACTTATTGAAAAGCCTGACTGCCATTAATGCAAAGGTGACCTGTACTGAGTAGTTATCTTTGTGTACAAAGATAACTACTCAGTCAGTTTGGCATAGTGGTCATCAGTCGTGCCTCCCACCTCTACGACCCGGGATCGAGTCCGCACGTGGGCTGAGATTTGTCGATCTCA
>JAOBBB020070422.1:0-23091 GCA_025331005.2 Zoanthus gigantus
TTTGACTTTTAATCTTCAGTAGTTGGCTTTGTTTGATCAATTCTCATTTTCTCATCACCAAATGTCATATTTTGTATATGTTATATAAGGAGAAGTTGCTTGTTGATAATTGACTGGCACTGAAAGGGTTAAGCCAATCAATTATCAAAGGTATGATAAAGCTTACACCAACCTTAATTCAGCCAGTCACAAAGCTAGTTTAGGTCTGTGTCCTCTACACAGTATTAGAAAGCAACACTGCCAATAGTTCTCCAGTTTTTTGAGTTTTAAATATGAGTAGTACCTAGTGCTTTATGCTTCCCAATTCTTTTCAATTAAAAAAAGTATTGTTTTTACTCCCGACTCCAGGGTTCGAACTTTTGATAAAACCTTGTGTTAACCTTTTTATGCAAACTCCACTCCACTCCAGCTTGGACCACTACCGTTATGTACTCCATTAAACAGTTGTCGGAAGTTTGAGGATGGTTTCTTTCGGTACATCGAAAAGTTATATAAGCCCTTTTTGTGGCTACTGCGTCGATAGACGGTAGCCACTTTCTTATCGCCTGGGTTAGTGAGTATGTTACACAACAACAGGAAGCCTTGGTAAGTCACTAAATACCACAGGAAGCCCGCAAATTTTTTAAACTTGCGGTATGGCGGTTTCGATTAAATAATACATTTATTACATTTTCCCGCTTACATTTTCTTCCAGTCTTTTAATTTTGATATTTAATGTTTGAAAACATTCAGAAACTAAATGCCAATGTTACAACCTACTAAAACTAGCTTGTAATCAATAGAACCCACAAATAAAACATTCTAAACTAGCTAGATTCAAACGGTTTTCTTAACTATCTATGTACTATCAGGCTACTGGTACTATAAATTTTTTCTCGCATTCCAAGTCTACTCGCAGTAGCCACA
Source organism: Zoanthus gigantus (assembly GCA_025331005.2). Taxonomy (NCBI): domain Eukaryota; kingdom Metazoa; phylum Cnidaria; class Anthozoa; order Zoantharia; family Zoanthidae; genus Zoanthus; species Zoanthus gigantus. Next base: position 907 of record JAOBBB020070422.1, read on the forward strand.
AGCGCTTAAAAAGCGCCTTTTATTAATTATTGTGCGTGTACCAAATTTCATAGCTAGCCAACACTATTAATATTATGCGTTTTTAAGAATATTGAAGCTTACAACTGATCTAAGCAAAGCCGAAAACATTTTCTTCATATCTGATTTTTGTTAATGGATATTAAAGGCAATTTTGACTAGTATAGAATATCTTACTTTAAATTGGTAACAAACCTTTACATAAATTCCAACACTTTTTTCATGAAAAAATCAAACTGTTCCACGTATCCCGAACAGTGCAATTAACCTTTCAACACGGCTCATTTAACTATATAGAAATACCTTAGCTTACACGATATAAATACCATTACTTAAAACCCATTAAAATATATCATTTCAGCACTTATGTTCCTTCTTCTTAAGATAATATTCTCCTAGTCGTTTAAGTTGGCAAAACCTTAAGAACAATGTGTGGTTTACTGAATGAGTGTCTTCACGTGAAGACAAAAAGGAATGAGTGAACGCATGAATTATGTATAAAAACACATAGTTTGTGATCAATAAATATGTCATCATGACTGAAAGAAAATAGTCTGTAGGTTAGCGTAAGTTCTTCTTCAAACAGAGGAACGTGACATTAAATTAAAATAAAGTTCATAAATATTTCGCAACTTGATAATCAGTGACATTTTGGTAATGATCTCCCGTAAAAGACACCTACGGACTATTTTCTTTCAGTCATGATGACATATTTATTGATCACAAGCTATGTGTTTTTATACATAATTCATGCGTTCACTCATTCCTTTTAAGTGCTGCGATTAATACTTAAAAGATTTTGAAAAACAGTTACGGTGCCAAGGGAATGCTTTTTTATCTCATTCCCAATGCGAAAATATATTTAATCCCGTGAAAGTAAAAGTCTTATAGTTATAATCAAAAACAAAAAAAAAAACAAAAGCGAGAAATATCTTTGGCTTTTGATTTGTTTTATAATTTTTCTCGTGACTTTTGTGGGCCACCGTAGAGCTAATTGAAAGGCAATGGTATCAATCTGCAATCCTTGGAACTTCAGAGTTCCGAAGTACATCTTTTCTCAGCATGTTAATATTAATTTGAAATTTCAATGGTTTGCATTTCAAGATGGCCTAAAGGTCGATGTTTAACGACTGCAGAAGGATTAATTGAACGAGCTGCGTGAAAAGAGTTAGAAATATAAACACGAGTATGCAGGAAAACCTAAAAAGCTTTGAATTACTGATTGAAATTGTTCAAAACATCATTGAAAATGACAAACCTGAAAATTTCGTTTTCCGAGTTGGTTACAGTTCTTTCGCGGTAGCGTTCATCTTTCCATTTCCTCTTTCCTCGCGTATCAATGTAACAAACCGAACGTGTCTTGGTTTCGAAATGCCACGATGCCGCTTTCAATTTTAAAGTCGGTGACGCGTCTTTCACCTCTGATATGTAGTCATGAACTGTTTTTGCATGCAGAGCGCTCCTAAGATGCTTTCTAGTCGAAGCAAAATAGCATTCAACCAAATAAAAGATGTAAAAGAGAAGAAATAAAACAAAAGGTATGTAGACAAAGTCCCGTGGTGAAATAAGACCGTTGTAAGTTGTGTCGTTACTTGCACAAATAACCGTTACAATGAAAACGATGACTGTAAACACGTTCAAAGCTATGGAGCAGCAAGGGCATTCTACCATCCAGTCCTCACACATCCTAAACTTTAGCACAATGCCTCCAGTTGCTTTTTTTCGACTGAGACGCCTTTTAAACTCCTGTTGGTGTTAACAAGCCACAACTGCATGCAGTTGTATCAGTGTGCCTTTCAGATAATGGCATCTAAACTTTTGTAAATATTAGGGCCGTTTACTATTTGTTTTCAATTGGCCTGAGACTTGCAAGCAACTTGCGTAGAGCAGTGAAAAGATTTAAGAAATGTAATGTCAGAAAGTAAAAGAATGTGCCAAGGGTTTTGAATGAAAACACCTGACTGTGTGAAATGATCTGAACTGTTCGGTTGAGGTCAAGAGCTAGCAGTGCATGCTAGAAAGCCTATAGCCATCACATTAAATGGCCTTTTTTCAAAATAATTTACTTAAAATGTGCATACTTCTTTGCATTTTTTTCGATATTAAACGCACCTAAACTTCTCGATAGGGTTGCAAAAGCAAAAGTTTTAAATTTTAAAATTGTTTTTCAAAATTTTCTGGTAAAACCACAGGCAGCCCAGACTAAACTTGTGTAATGTTTGGAATGATTATGACTGTTAATAGAACTTTGTATGGGAAAATATTTGTTTTAAAAAATATCGAAAAATTGTTTGGCAAATGACCGAAATAAAGTTTTCTTACCTCGAATGTGTATGTGTTTATTTGTTTGTTGTCAGTGCATTTATAGCATCTGGCACACACGCACACACAAAAACCTTTGTTCAGTAAATGTCTCCAGATGCTGTTTGTGTGTGCGTGTGTGCTGGTTCCCATACAAAGTTCTATTAACCGTCACAATCATTTCAAACATCACACAAATTTAGCTTGGGCTGCCTGTGGTAAAATAAGCCTGATATGCTAAATGCTGTTATGGTGTTATTTGCTACCAAGTATTATTAATAGTTTCAAAAAGCCAACATCTTCTAAAAAGTCGCAGGTAAAGATTCAAAACTTTTTCCTTTTCAGTTCCTTTATCTTTGGCAAGTCTGTTCAAAGTACGACATCATACACGAACTGTGTTGCGATTTTTCTCTCCAGCACACTCATACGAAAAAAAATGGTTTATTGTCTAGGGCCCAGTCGTTTAACAGCTGCCAGCCGTAACCCAGGGTTAAAACTTTAACCCATGGAGTTTGGTTCTAAACTTTCAGAGATGGATTTGACCTGTAAATTTGAGATTAACAAGTTTTATCTTTAAAAGGTCTAAACAGCATCTTACAACCGTTATCTTTTCCTTAGAGAGAAGCCAATTGCTGCTGTACTTTTTAGGGTTAAGCTTAACCCACGCCTCCCTGTTGCTAACTACCATCAGGAAACAGCACGCTGGCAACGTAGCAGAATATTGAAATGGTTTGGCTGACGCCGGGCGTAGGAATTCCACAGATCCAATATTTTCTTCATTTGAGAGTGTATCTGCCTCTAAAGCCCCATGCGGCTTTTCGAACAATGAAATACATGTTTTTGTGGCATGCAAGGAAATATTAGCTGTATCCAGGTGTCCCATAGACATGTAGCCGGCGCTTATTTCCTATTTCTGTAGTGTTAAGCGGACGGGAGTCTTTGATTCCACCTGGATGGAATGCTAACCATTGCAGGTTATCTCCCAGTAGACACTGGTACTCATTTACCTATCCCGGAAGGATGGAAAGCTAAGTGAACTTAGAGGAAAAGAAGGAAAGCCGGGATCAAACTAGGGAACTCCCACCATGCCCGCATGGAAATATTACATTAAACAAATTATGTATATACAAAATTTGTATTGAGAGTTTTCTTTCCAACATACAAACAATTAGTGTACTACCCTGAGCTTTCGACAAACAATGTTTTAACACAAACAAAAGGCCGACTTCGAAGTTCTTCTTGCTTATATATACACATTCTATTTTCACGTGTTTGTCTGTCTTGGCCAAAACCGTCAACCGGAGCTTTAGACTATCCTTAACACAATTATTGGTCCAACGCTTTATAAAATTTTTGCGCATAATGGTGTAATGTGATATGCTACTACCTGATTTTAGGTAGCGGGGCAACCTTTGGATGTACATCTGTCACCTTCTTTGACACATGCCTGTGGTAAGGTTTCCTCGATAAAAGACACTCAGAGGAAACCAAAAGACAGTTTTCACTACGTAGCATGCTAGCTAGCTAAATCCTTTACGAGCCAGGTGGCCCATGGAGCCGGCGTTTATCTCCGGTTTCTGTAGTGCAACGCGTATGAGATCGAATTTTTGACTCTTGAATCCCTCTGGACGAGACACTAATCCATCGAAGGTTAGACCCAGCAAACGGCACTCATTTACCTACACTGGAAGCATGCGAAAGCTGAATTTCCTCAGGCGGGAAAAAAAAGGTCACACAATTATTCAAATCTTGGCAGAGCCGGGAGCGAACTGGAAACCTTGTGGTCGGAATCAGATATCCTACCAACTGGGCCATGCAGTTGGACAAAAAAAATCAATATCCATGCAGCGCCGTGTCCGAAACCGAGAAAAAATTTTGTAATTATAGTGATAAGCGAAACAATCGATTGAAAGTCGGGCCCCGAAATTTTCCGAACATTTCAACCACCTTAAGCGCTAGCAGCTGATATTTCTGCCATTCATCGTAATCAAGAAAGCAACCTACAAATCTGCTTTTTTAACTTCCATGCTGAAAAACTGTTGTAAGATTTCTAGCAAAATTTACTTCCAGCTCATAATTCGAAAGTTTTTTTCTTCGTTTCATTGATCGTGCATGTACTAAATATTTCGTTATCATTCATAAATATATTATTACAAAATTTTCAACAAGTTTAATGCTTTTTAACGTTTTACTTTTAAGTCCACATTGCCTCCCCCAGATTTGTTTCGGGACCGAAAAAAAACTCCTCATTTCATTTTCTATTGCATCTACACTTTCGTTTACGGGACTGTGGGTTGTATACAGCTGCCAGGTTTTCAGTAGTTTTCCTGGCGGCCGGGCATATAGATTCATCACTCGTGACTGGCTGGCGTATATATATAGTTTTTTTCAAATTCGTAACCGCTTGCCGGGCATAAAGTTTTTTCAAAATCGTGACCGGCTGCCGGGCATATAGCTTTTTTCAAATTCGTGACCAGCTGCCGTGCAGTATAGTTTTTACAAAATCGTGACCAGCTACCGGCTATATAGTTTTTTCCGATTCGTGACCGGTTGCCGGGCATATAGCCACTTCCAAAAAAGAAACTTTAGAACAGATTTTATGATACTGATGAAAAGAACTTTATGTTAATAATTGATAATCTGCCATGACGCAATGATATTTAGCGATGATTGGTAAATATTTTCTCAATTCCCAGAAACGGTGTCGAACAGTTCCAATTCTTAGAAACGCTTTTCTAAGTACTGCGTTGTTTTGCCACGTGGTGCTCATTTAATTTCTAAGAAAACATTAATGATAGCACGTTTTCTATATTTAAAACTTGCATAATTATTCAAAAACCTTTTTCAGTAAAAAAGTTGTTTTTACTTTGTTTCACTTTCGCTTTGTAAACTTCTTTTACAACTTGTCGGGGATTCCCCGAAACCTGAGTCGGTCAACCATAACGCCAGCTGCCAGTGTTTCCGGGATTTCTCAGAAGAAGACATTCAGTGTAGCCAAGCTTTGCGAAAAAACTCAACATAGCAAGAAAGAAATGACAGAAATGGACTTGAGAATAGTTGAAATGGCAATGAACGAACAAGAGGAACCGGACAAATGTGTGATTGTGTCAAATTTTCCACCCGATACAACTGAGGAAGAACTAACAATCCATTTCCAAAAATCCAAACATGGCGGAGGGGATATCAAGTCTGTCTTGTTTGTTGATAAAGAAATCGCGCTTGTAGTGTTTGACGAGTCTAAACGTAAGTAAGTTTTGATACATACTTGCTAGTCCAACAACCCATGTATACGAAAGGCTAAATTCTTCAAATCCACAATTGTAATATAGCACGGTTATCTGCAATACATATTTCGTTACCAAAGATCTAGATATTACTAAACTAACAACAAATCTCAAAAAAAATACAACAGCTTTGACACTAAACATGTTTCAGCAAGTTTCTTGCCATCGTCAGTAGTGAGTTACAAAGCTGTTTGGAAGTGAAGTATATACTTATTTAAAATGCTAATTACACGGTGTTATTGGAGCGTTTACAAAAAAAATTTAAATCTAAAACGTGCTTTACTTGTTGGTTTAAGATAGGTTTGTCGCAAAGGATATGTAACGCCTCGTTACCCCCGTTCTAGTCCAAAATGGCACTTCGCTACGTTCCAATATATGCCATGGTATATTTAAGTCAAAAAGTTTAAGCGGCACTGTTTAAGAATTAAATGAATACATATACCATTCAAATATTAGTTCTCGTTTGACTTCGGTTTGTGCTTCACAAAAAGCAAAAGCTTGTCATGGTTGCGCAAACTTACAACAATTAAGACCACAATAGTCAATAGGAATAGAAGCTGTATATTAACACTTTGATGTTTAATAATTTACATATGAAGCAAGTTATAGTTTACATTCTCTAATGATTGTATTGATTGCAAAAGCTAGTCTTACCGTGCCGAGACCTCGTTATTTGGCTTAATATTTTAAAGATTTTAACGTGGAATTATGATTTTTTATTTATTTTCGTTTTTAGGTAGCCTGTGTTGTAACAACTTGCATGGCCATTGATATGAATTAGTTAAAGCATAGATAATGCCAACTATGCTTGGTGTGAATATATTAATTTTTCTTCAAAAAACACGAACAAGAAAAATATATAGCTATGTGTTTTGGGTGGATCCAAAAAAAATGTAAATTTACTGAGAAATTGTACAGTTGTTAGTTAGTTCTTGGGACACAAGCAAAGGGATTAACCATGTGTCCAATATTTTTTCTTATAAATTATTTTAATGTTCTGCATAACTTTACAGTCTTGGTTCTTTTATGATTTTTTAAAGCAACTTTTTGTAAAAATTGTCTATGAAATAGCTTCAGAAAAGCAACGTGCATTTCACCAAAAATTCTAATCTGATACCCTTGTTAAAAATCCACAGTATAAAGCAGCTTGCTGGCTACCTTATAATTACAATCATAATAGCGATATATTGATGAATTTTCTCTCTGTAGCTGTGGACAATGTGCTTTCCAAGCCACAACACTTTAAGGGAAAAACTTTGAAAACTGACTCTTACTCCAAGCATTTATCAGCCAAGGTAATGGTAAAACTACAATGGAATTTTTCTCTCCCCTGACTGTTTAATGCTGAAGATAAACACTCAAACAAAAGCAAAATATTTTTTTCATTTTTTAGCTTAAATAGACACATATCGAGAGATTGATAGATTACAAGAGACACACTAAAATGTCATCCTTATCCAAAATTGTAAAATTCTAAAAATAATCTAGCTTCTCAATTTATAGGTTTCTCAAGTAATTAATAAGCTGGAGAAGGTGTGATTGTTGCAGTTGGTAAGATTCTCTGCCTTCCAACCACTAGGTCCCCAGTTTGATCCTGGGCTCCCTCAATTCCAATATTTGTGTGACTTTTTCTGCTCAAACCAAATCAGCTTTCCATCCTTCTGGGGTAGATAAATGAGTTACCAGAGACTGCTGGGAGCTAACCCCCAGTGCAATGGATTAGTGTACTGTCCAGGGGGAGTCAATTAAGACTCTCATCTGCTTAACACAACAGAAAATGGAGATAAACAACTGGCTTTTAATAGGCTACTTGGCTTGTATAGGATTTAGCTAGAAAATATAAACCCTTACCCATTCGCAAAAAAAAAAAGAGAAGTGTTATAGTAAGAAAATCTCCCTTCTCCAAATATATAGTCCCTTCTTGATCCCTTCTGGGCTGGGTCTTATATGTTTGGTTTGCACTAAGTGTAGCATTTCCTGGCGACCAGATGGTAAAAACCGTGTTTATTTATTTACCTAAAAGAAATAGTGACAAGGGTAAATATTTTGTTCGGACAAAAAAAAACCTTCCAATTTTAATACCTTTTCCCATTTTGAAAATCTCATATATACCAAGCCAGATGTAAGAACCCTAGGTATTTCACTCCTGGATAGTTTATATATGTACTTTTAAGTTCTTGAGTTTTATGGCATATTTTTTAAGGAATCTATTTAAGTCTTTTGGCGAGTCGCTAATCAACAATTTTAAAATAATGTATAGCAAATTTTCGATCATTGCCTAATTAATATTTCAAACATTGGCAGAGAACCCTAAAAAATTAATATTGAATGATTTTTACAGGAAGGTACATCATGTAATTTGTATGTGTAGTATCCTATTTAGTTGATGTTTGATAAGTTTAGTATCATGTGACTAGTGACGTAGAAGTATCAAAAAGAAGGACACATGTGCATGTAATCGACAGGAGCGAGATTAAGAGAATAAATATATTTTAACTAAGAGTGAGATTATTACAGTATGCACATCAAATTAAAAGGACAGAACATGTTTGTACAGTTCGTGATTGAAAATATAAAAATATCAAATGTTAAGAGCATAAATATGTTATTGTAACAGGAAAAAAACACACTTTTCGTTGATGCATTTAATTAAGGGGCTTAAGTGCCAGGTGAATGAGAGTTACCAAACTGTAGATGTAGTCGGCTCATGATCGATTAGGAATATATAAATTGGTGAGTTATAGTGATAGGGCGCTGCAAGTATTTAAAGTCCCGGTAAAATTTCCGTATTCTTGGTTTTCACACAATCCCAAGAGACACAAAAGACAATAGACATAGCGGCCATGTTGGTGTCCTAAACAAAAGAAATAATCAAAATTATTTTGTTCAGCATGACCGCCATGACGTCAGGTGAAAACCAGCAATTGGCACATACTATTGTTAAATCATGCGAACTAACCCTTACCCAGACCCTAGCTCACTTCTATACGAAACTGCATGCATAAATAAGTATGTGCCAATACGAAAATTATCCCCAAAGTCCCTATATTGCTGTTTTTATCTTTTAGCTGAAAACTATTGTCATCTGTGAACTCAAAATTCCCAAAACCAAAGAAAAATTTTGCAATTTAGTATGCTTTTTAATCAAAAGAAGTTTGACCGAGCGGCAAGGGGACTGGTACCTCTGACGTAAGCAGCAGCAGTAAGACTTCCTTCGCTGTCATTACTGTTTTACAAGGAAGAACGAAACAAAAATAGACAAAGCACTTGAAACTGAATTTCTCTGTTTTCTGCTATTTTTAGACCGTAAACGAATGAAATTGTTGTGTTTATACACTGTTAATATTCAACCGGAAGTTACGCAAGTACCTTCTACTACGTCATCACAACAGGACTTCGTAATGACATTAACGCTCGGTCAGAAAACGACAGCATTCCCAAAACTGTCTTATTTGCACGTTTCAAGACTCACAAAACATAACAGGAACCGTGAAAAACTGTTTAATTTTCGAAATTTCGTATTACTAAAGGTTCAACTTTTCATCTGAAAGATCAAAAAAGCTATATAGGGACTTTAATGCACCTAGCCTAGCTGGTCATTGGTTACTACTTCCACCTAATGATCATACAAAAAAATTCTGTAAAGATAATTTAAAAGACGATTTGATAAAATAATTTCCGTTTTGGCGCATGCACGCAGTTTCATAGCATATACTAGTAGTAGCTCTCGCTAAGTGCCAACGTGCAAGACATAAACACGAGAACAATAGAAAAGCTGTGCAAAGTCCAAGAACAGGCGCTCTCATTTTATTTTTTGGAAAATCTTTTACTTTCCCATTCCGGGTAGAAGAGCACAGAACACGTCATCAAAATGGAATGCACAAAAACTACTAATGCACTAAAACTATGTGGAAATTTGGAAGTTTGGTAGTGTGGAAGTTTGGCAGTGTGGAAGTGTGGAAGTTTGGCAGTGTGGAAGTTTAGCAGTGTGGAAGTGTGGAAGTTTGGAAGTGTGGAAGTTTGGAAGTGTGGGAGTTTGGCAGTGTGGAAATTTGGCAGTATGGAAGTTTGGAAGTGTGGAAGTTTGGCAGTGTGGAAGTTTGGCAGTGTGGAAGTTTGGCAGTGTGGAAGTTTGGCAGTGTGGAAGTGTGGAAGTTTGGCAGTGTGGAAGTGTGGAAGTTTGGCAGTGTGGAAGTTTGGCAGTGTGGAAGTGTGGAAGTTTGGCAGTGTGGAAGTTTGGCAGTGTGGAAGTTTGGCAGTGTGGAAGTGTGGCAGTGTGGAAGTTTGGCAGTGTGGAAGTTTGGTAGTGTGGAAGTGAAAAGAGTTTCCAAAAAATACAGTAAAATTATTCTCAAAAATTAATAAAAAATACTGAAAAAAAAATATTAAAATTTTCAAAGTTTTGCAATTATGACAACACTAAAAGCTATGAAAACTAATTAACTGACATACGACAATATTTCCAAAAACTACAATAGTCGATCTTTGTGCTTGCTAATATTCAGTTTGCCAAACTCTTCTGTTAAAATAGTTTGATGGGTAGCTTGGTCATCAATAAGTGAGACGTTTTCACTGTCACTGGAAGTTAGAAATGTAAGCAATTGGGAAAACTTTCACACTTCCAAACTTCCACACTTCCACACTGCCAAACTTCCACACTGCCAAACTTCCACACTGCCACACTTCCACACTGCCAAACTTCCACACTTCCACACTGCCAAACTTCCACACTTCCAAACTTCCCCACTTCCAAATTTCCACACTTCCAAACTTCCACATTACCACACTTCCACATTTCGATTCCACACTTCCACACTTCGCACACCGCCAAACTTCCACACTGCCAAACTTCCAAATTTCCACATAGTTTTTGTGCATTAGCAGTTTTTGTGCATTCCATTTTGATGACGTGTTCTGTGCTCTTCTACCCGGAGAAAGAACCGTTCTTTGAATAGTTTAGGTCGGCGGAGTCGTCTTACCAAGAGTGGGAGAGTGGCAAATCTGTTTTATCAGTGATGGGCTCTTTGTATATCGGCTGTCAATGTATCTTCATTGTTGCTCGTAGTCTGTAGTTCGTACATATAAGAGACATTCTACTACGAATATACTTTACTACAACATAAACAAATTCAGTAACAGACAGTATTTCATTTGAAAATTTAATTTAAAGATTTAATTGAGTGAATGAATTAAAGAACAAAATTTGAAAAATTTGCATTCTACGTTATTGCAACAATGACATGTCAGTATATTTCAAACGATATGAATATTATATATGCAGAAAAAATCAAACCGGAGGAAAATAACGTGAATAATTATCAACGAAGTTTCAAGAGTAAAAGCTTCTGGCCTTCCTCATTTGCTTTGACATGTACAATTTTCGATAAAACCTATATTGCTTGCTGGGATAAACAAAAGTTTGTTAAAAGATGTGTTTAACTTACAAAGATAATTTCTTCTACTATTGACAACTTGCGATATACCTCACCGAAGCTGGGGTGATATACCTCACCAGTGGAGGTGGGTTTGAAATCGAGTTTCCTGCCTTTAGTTTAGGCTTTACTTCGTTTATACTGAGAAGAAACCCCGACCCCAAAACCTTTGTTAAATGTCAGATGCTATAAATGCACTAACAACGAACAAACAAACACGCATTCGAGGTAAGAAAACTTTATTTCTGTCATTTGTAAAACAATTTTTCGATATTTTTTAAACAAATATTTTCCCATACAAAGTATTATTAACCGTCATAATCATTTCAAACATCACACAAATTTAGCTTGGGCTGCCTGTGCAATGTTCAGTGTTAATGTTACTTGGAGACAGCTTCTCCTTCTCACATATGCTTCACATTTGGTAGTATTCAGTAAATCTGAGCCTTATGTCAAAGTCAAAACACACTCCAGTAGTTTGAAGGCCGCACTTGCGTTTCAGAGAAATTGGGCCCAGGAATCCTCACGCGTTAACCAACTTAACTATTCAAACTGCTATGTTGCCAGCGTGGTGGTCCCTGATAGTGTAGTGGTTAGCACTCCTGACTAGAATACAGTGGGTTCAATTCCCGTTTGGGGCATATATACCAATTTTCTGATAAATGTTTATTCTTTCTGTATTTAGTCGTATTTTCCGTGTGATGTTGTACATCTGTGCTTTTATTTGACTTTCTAGCCATATTACACAAGTTTTATGCATTTAAGGTAAATGTAGAAGTTATTTAGGTGTTACAGCTGTAGCAACATTTTTGTATTTGATGTGAATTCACTCGTAATCGTTTGGTTGTTAGACTCACAACATGGTCGTAAAGGGAAGACACCCGGTTAGTCGTGACATGGCGATTGAATTAGCGGCACTCATCGCACAGGTTAGTTGTTGTAGAGAAGCTAGTTTTCATCCAACCTGACGGGATTACTCCTCGCTGGGTTTTGTTTTGTAGTATCGCCTTTCAACTATGAATCCTGTATCGAGATTGGGTTTGCTATTGCAGGTCAGTTTTTTTTTTTCAAATAGGTAATTGGTAACTTTCTTATAGCCTTTTTGTCCAAAAGCAGGCCTCTCGACCTCATGGACTCCAAATCAAAAGCAATTGCCCTTAAGGTTGCGGTGATGGGAGACTGGAGTGGATGGGCGAAAGCGTGCGGGTTGGTGGAGAAGTGTGTTGGAGGGAGGTTTGGTTTGCGGAGTAGGGGAGGGGTGTGTGCAAAATGTGTGGCATTAAAATGACGAAGCACAATCTTCTCAAATCTTTATAGGTTCATTTTTTAGATTTATTAGACTCAACTCAAAATTTATTAACACTTTTAAAAATGTATCTTTTTACACAAGCAAACTAATAGTCGCTTTATAAGGATTCATCAAGTGGTTTAAAAGATAAGACTTTCTGGCTTTCTTTTTACCTAATTGTTGAAGGATAAAATATGAATCTTTCACTTATATGAAAAACGTGTTTGTCTTTTAATAGTCCAGTTAATTATTCGAGTATCAAAATATAATCTATTCTAAGAACACCATCAACGTACAATTTAAGATGGTGCAACAAGTAAGTAGTTGTTAATTGTAAACGTAAGATTGATTTTTGTTGCTTTTTCCATCAGATCAAATATCGAGATTACAAAGCGCACACCAATTCTTTGCCAAGTAAAAGAATTGAACTGGTTATTGATCAGCATTATCCCAGGAAGATGAGGGACGGTACAGAGACGGAAAAGAGGTTGGTAGAATTTTAGGTTTACTGGAAGTGCTTTTGTATGCACCGATCAATATTTACCACGGGGATAGGGGGAGGGTTAACGTGGACGTGGAGGGAGGTGTGAGGTGGACGTGGAGGGAGGTGTGAGGTGGACGTGGAGGGAGGTGTGAGGTGGATGTGGAGGGAGGTGAGGGGTGGATGTGGAGGGAGGGATATGGTGGTAGTGAAAGGAAGGGTAAGGTGGATGTGGAGGGAAGGGAGAGGTAAATGTGGAGGGAGGGATGAGGTAAATGTGGAGGGAGGGATGAGGTGGATGTGGAGGGAGGGATGAGGTAAATGTGGAGGGAAGTGTGAGGTGGATGTGGAGGGAGGTGTGCGTTGGATGTGGAGGGAAGTGTGAGGTGGATGTGGAGGGAGGTGTGAGTTGGATGTGGAGGGAGATGTGAGTTGGATGTGGAGGGAGGGGTAAGGTAGTAGTGAAAGGAGGGTTAAGGTGGATGTAGAGGGAAGGGAGAGGTAAATGTGGCGGAAGGGGTAAGGTGGATGTGGAGTTTGAAAAACAGAGGTTTGTACAAAAGAGGGTCTTGTTTTAAAAGCGGTTTACTCCGAGACTTTGTGTATCGCCTATTCGTAAAAAAAATCGATAAAGGCATTTGCGCGACTGGACTTCTGTGGACACCCCAGTCCATATATTGAGATTGTTCACTAGCTCATCATTAATTTGGGTTACTTCTTTTTGAAATGTTAATTTTTAATTACAAAAGAATACCATCCTTAGAAAAAAGCCTTTTTAAAGACTCAAGTCTTCTAAGAAGACATAACTTTTAAAACTTAATAAACAAGCCGCTTGTGTTAAAAATACACGACTTCTACTTTTTGGTTTTCTGCAAAACCACTTGGTGTCAGTTTAGGTTTTGACCTTTTCAAAAAACATTTTTAATTCTTTTTTTCGGATTATTTATTTATCTTTTTGAGTGATTTTGTTGTAGGTCGTTGATCTTGAAGTTAGCGGGGAAGTGGTCTACGTATCATGGCTGGAGTGAAAAAGAATGTGTAGGACAGTATCTTAAAAACACCAGGCATTGGCCTTTCTTTGGCTGCAAGCTGTTTAAAGGCATGGTAGGTATATGATACGTTCATCAGGGCATTACGCAAGTATATTTTCAAGTATGTTTCTTATGTTGTCATTTTTGTAGTATATAGAACTTCTATGGAACACAGACAAGTTATCCAAAATAGTTCCGATGTTTGGTTTTGGAAATGTTTAGAAACTAGGACTTTGTTACATTTGTTATGAGGTAGGGGGCAAGTTTTACAATAACATGGTCGGAACTAGTGTCATAGCTAGAGTAGGTCAGAACCGTCGCTACATGATTTTGTAATTTTTGAAGTTTATCAGTGAGGGTTTTGCTATAGCTGCCCTAGACAACAGAACAGTAATCGAAGTGAGCCATGAAGCTTCAGTTGTTGGGAGCTGGTTAATTCTTTTCGATTTATCAAAGCTTGTCGAAAGTGTAAAACTGTTGTAGTTCATAGTTGTAGAGCTGTAATAATAAGGAACATTTAAGAGTGTCCTAAAACCATGCTGTCTTTTTTTGCAGCAAAAGGACACCGTTTCAGCTGCGAAGAAACCAAACGCGTCAACGGAAGTAGCCCAACCTGTGTGGCTCGCAGTGGACGAGAGTAGTATTGGTGTTCTCGAAGGCGAAACTCTGGTAAGATACAAACTAGTCCATTGTCATTTTCACAAGGTTCTTTGTTGATGTTCCTAACAAAGTCTTAGTGCTATATTCTATTATTATACTAAAGCTGCTACAACCACTCTCTTTGTTACTGCAATATATTATTAATATTAATTCTATTACTACTAATGATACTAATATAAATAATACCCTGAGGTTTTCGGATAAGGAAGTTTAACCATATGCCCAGTCTCCCGATCCTCTATCGGGGTACTTAAAAGAACCCACACACATCGTAACGAGTAGGTTAGTGATTCCGATGTTGTGTGGTCTGTCTCTTCTACTGAAATAACGGTCAACTCTGTACTTTCTTGTAAAGCGCATGTTCGCATGGAAAATGCGCTATATAAAAAATCTGCTATTTTTATTATTATTATTATTATTATTATTATTATTATTATTATTATTATTGTTATTATTATTTATTAATATTATTGAATGATGATAGATGATGATGTGGCTTCGTGTTAGTAAGTACATACGTTTAAATACTTGTTATTATTTCAAAAGCCGCATCCCACAATCATTACGCTTATTTTCTGTGAAAACCCGAGCCTGTTTGTTAGCCAACCATGCTGCGAGGCCAAAAAAGCACGAAACAGCTGTCCATGACTGTTAACATTTAGGCTCATCGTCTTCTTGTGGTAGATTGATGGGGTAGTGCTTGCTACAATCGTAGAATTTTAATTTAAATTTTAAATTATACACCGTAGTGAAAAAGAATTTTAAAAAAACCTGACGTTTCGGACTGTAGTCCTTCGTCGGAGTGAATGCATGAGTTATAAATAAAGAGGTGTTTTATATAGTGATGTAAAGCGTTATCTTGCTTTACATCGCTATATAAACACCTCGTTATTTAATAGTCGTGCATTCACTCCGACGAAGGACTACAGTCCGAAGCGACAGTTTTTTTAAAATTCTTTTTCACTACGGTGTATAATTTAACTACTTGTAAAACTGTTACTTTACGGACTGAATAACTATCCGTTCCTCAACAAGCTGGTGAGCAAAATTCATGGTCATAATGGCTTTTTGTGTAAACCTTAGCCTGTAGTCTTCTTACCTATTCTTTGTGTTTTTGTGTTCAGCGGTTGATGTGTCGCTACAAGTACAAACACGTGGTCACGTTTGGAGGCTTTAAGGATGACTTCATGTTGGTCGTCAACCAAAGCATTATGCGGGGTGGCCATTCTGTAGAGCAGGGAACACAGAGGTTGTTGTTCGCAATGCCAAGAGGAAAGGTACTGCGCATGTTTTTTATGTTGTTGTTTTGATGAAATATGAATGTCTTAAATTTCTTGCAGCAAAAAAATAAACGTTAAGTAGAGCTTAGTAACCTCGTTATGACGGCAAATACATTCTTGCGAGGTTACTAAGTCCAAGTAAACGACTGATATGGTAAACTTCTCTTGAGCAAATTTGAACAGCCGTCTTTTGCTTCTTTAGATTCTTGAGCTGACGTTGTTAATGGCAAGTTATATCAACGCCATTGTGAGGCTGGAAGGGATTACTTGTGAGGCCGAGACGAGTATAAATAACAAGACCCTCATGGACCTTAAAGTGTGGGATCTGGAAAGTGCCGAATGGCCAATAGTACCGGGCTCCAGGGTGGGGTTGGTTTAGGAACTATTACGATTTGGCCAAGAATGCAAGTTGTAAAGTAGAGACTTATACTGAGATTTGAGGTTTAGGTGGCTAGCCGTGGTTCAAGAACTAATTCTACCGTTAGGTGGAATACATATTAGGTACAAATATTACTCAAAGAAAGTATCAAAGAAGACAAACATGGTGCTGTGGTCATATTTAAGTTAGTGTTATTGAAGAGTTTTATCATTTAGAGACGTTCGTCTAAAACATTCAACCTACCAGTTCAAAAAGAATAGAAAAATACTTTAATCTTACTGTTGTAAATAAAAGTATATAATACTATCTAACCGTAATGATTATTGTCGAAATGGCTACGATGTAAACAAATGCACTTAGTATTAATGTCAGTGTTTGAAAATCATTGTCCATAATTGAACCAGAAGTATTGCAAAAATTCGGTGATGTTTTCACACTTTTTTCTATTAGCCTAAAGAATGAAGACTAAGGCAACATTGCTGTTTTATTCTCTTATTTGAAGACATTTCTTTGAAAGGCAAATGATTTTAGGAAATTTCTCTTAAATCTATAAATTAGCGAAATGACATCACTCTTGATATATCTCAACCTAATATAAGTTTTGAACTGCGACTTGATAGTGACGTAAACTGCATAGTGACATAAACCAACATATATCAAAACTTCGCCAGATTTAGTTTTGGTATCTCTTAACTTTTTCCATGTTTAAACTCATTGACGTTATCCGTAAAATCATTAGCGCATTAGTGATTATTTGTCTCATTGTAAAACACCTGTTTAGCTTCACCTGTTGTGGATTTTAATCTCAACTAGTACAGTGATTTGTCGGCAGCGTTACATGGTTGCTATCTGTTGCTATACAAACCTTTTAATACAAAAGCTTTTTCTTGGAAATGACATTTTCTTGAATTTGATTGTTTCTAGGAAACGGCTATTTGTTGCTACGTTGCTATGTTGATGTCGTTAGCTACCTCATCGCTGGTTTAACTGAAGTATCGAATAAGGTTAAGGTCTATTTAAAAAATAACTTCTATATTGAAGTATTTACCAAGTTAAAAAAATATGGGCAAATATGATATAAATGAAATATATAAATAAAATATATAGAAATGTCTATGGCGTACAATGTGGCTGTCTGTAAAATGGTCAGATGATCGTCCCTTGAAAATCAGACATTGAGACGTAGAGTTGAAAGAAATAATTTAAACTATTGTATCAAAATATTCTGTTTGTAAAAAGGCACCTGTGTGATAGTATTATGTTGGATTGTTTAGTTTCGTAGATATTTAAAAATGAAAGCTAATTTTTGTGTACATGCAGTAAACATGAAATTTTCAAACTGAGTTACAAACTTAGCCTAGTAATTTTGAAAGTGTCCGTGAAAAATATTAAAGGTTAAAAAACCATTTAGTAAGTTATTTCCCTCCTTTTGCTGGTACATCTCTCCAACTAAGGTAAGTTCCCTTTTACTATGAATAAATCTTCAGGAGTATCTTCACTTTATAGCTTTGAAAAGCCTACTTGCAAGTTTAGTTGCTATTTACCCCAAACTGTAAGTTTTCTTTCAGCTGTTCAGTAAAAGAATTGATACAATTCGTAATTACTAACATGAATTTGTTAAATGCATCAAAAAATTGGAAGTTTACAGAAAAGTGAAAGAAATTCCAATATTGTTATGGAGGCAAAATATTATTGTTTTTACCGTTAAAACTTGTTTAAAAATGTTTGAATCTTTTCATCTCAACGCTTAAATGATTTTAGTTTGGAAAATTAAATAAATATGGATACTTTTGTAGTGACGTTCATATTTTATAGTTTATAATATATTTTGCATAGGATAAGATATTTTTTTGAGTTTGCTGCTGGTACACAAACAAGACGCTCTGTATTATGCACATTGTTTTGCGGTCGTTAATTATAGTATATACACATGTCGTTGTAAGACGATTGTTTGAAGAGAAAATGATTATTTCCTTTTCTTTCTATGGTTACATAGGTGCTTTTTGAACCTAATACTTTCATCAACTGTTGGTTCCATTTGAAATAATCAAAATTTTCTTCGATTTGTTTTTAAGTATATTTACAGGCATTGCTTACAATCTGGTTTGTTATCATACAGCTTTAGGTAGCAAATGAGCAGCAATGAATAAAGATTTCGTTTAAAACTTAAAGTGTATATGACATGGATTTTTTCCTTGGCGTTTTCTTATATTTGGTAGTTGTAAAAAACTAATTTCATGTTTTAACCCCGTTTTTTTTGCGTCAAACGCAAATTTTGAGTAAAAGTTTGTCCGGGGTCTGAGTTCTAAATAGAACCGAATTTGACCACATTGTTTGCAACTATAACACATAACACCAAAGATAATATGGTCTGTAAAACAATTCGGATTGTTTTTGTGAAACATATTTCCTCAAAATACACAGAACACCAGTCATAACGCAGCAAACTTGCTCACAGGCCTTTGAATTTAAAACCAGCTCGATTTTCACAAATTTCACCCTCGCAACCCAGATCAGTGGGAAACTGATGCAGTTCTAATGCCATGAATACAGGTAGTCTTTTTACAGGTTTGTTTATTCGACGCTCTAGTCGCGAACATCTTTCGCCACGTTTCTTATTTTTACTCTTAATCGCTGTGTTCCGGTTCTCCGAAAACATTTGCAAATTATGTGGCGTAACAGGCAGACACTTTTCAAGCAAAAATCAGCATTTTCAATACGTAATAAATACCGAGAAGTGATTTCTGACAATACATTAAAGTTGAAATAACTTTTAAAAAAATCCGTGTCATATACGGGACTGTTCATACAAAAGCTTCTTTTGGAAATGACTGATTTTCTTGAAATTGTCTATTTCTAGGAAACGGCTATTTGTTGCAAATGTAGTTAGCTGGGTCATCATTGGTTTAACTTAAGTATCGAATAAGGTTAAGGTTTATTTAAAAAATAGTTTCTATATTGAAGTATATATACTTTAGGAAAAGTTGTCAAGCGTACAATATTAAGAAGCTTTTTGGCCTTTAATTACATAATATAGTGTTGAGCCATACATTCTTCGGAAAACTTCCATTACGTCGCTGGAACAATATATGGAACACCTAAAGTATTTTGTAACGCCTTTCAGTTAAAATCAGAGGTTTTGTTTTTATTACCTGAGTCAAATATGCTCATGAGACAGAAAGTGTAAACAGTAATTCGTGTATAGGAAATAGTTATATCCGTACTCGGTTGTTCTCTGAGCTACGAAAAAAAATATAACAGTTTCCTTTGCACCGTTGTTCTTCTGTTCAGAGAAGGATTCTTTTGGTTTAATTTTGAATCCTTATCTCGTTAAAGAACAAACTTATTCGTTGCACGTACTTGGTATAGCGTAAAGTTAATGTTGCTTGAAAAAATCTTTAGAAAAGAAAATTTGATTTTTATTTAAAGGATCCTCCACTGTCCAACATTACTAAAATATTACTCTTCGTTAAATGCCTTCTCTCCATATCAACAGCTCGTATTTGACTATTCTTTGTGTATAGCTCATCTCAAGAGATTTTTATTCCTCGTCTTCAAAGTTTGAATTTCACTCGTTCCGCCATCTTGAATGTTACATGTTTTGTTTGGAGGGTCTGTATCCGCTCTTAATAATATCATTAGCAATGAACGCGTGGAGGCCTGGCACTGCAATCAGTACAAGCCATAATACATACACCGAAGGTGATATTTTAGATTAATAATGTTGGATAGCAGGATCGCTTTAACTTAGTTGATTTGTTTTTTTTTTTCCTTTATTGACGGTATCGTTATATGAATATTTTAAAAGTATCTTTAACAACAAAAAGAAACTATATATGCTAATTAGCATCTACGTTGTAAAATGCTGCAAGGTCTAATAAAGTCAAAACTTATGAAAGATGGTCAGTAATTTGTTTTTACTGTTTAAAATCAGTGTCTTGACCTCATACTTAATTCTAATATAAGGCAGTGAATAATCTGTGTTATGCCGTAAAATGGCTCTTGTTAGAAAACTTTATTCTGCTCCCACCACTACTGAGAAGGTTTTCTGTCGCAACGCCGCCAACTTTTCCCTTCTCACCCCTCCGTACAACATCTCTTATCCACAGCTGCGTCTTAATTCCTGTCTCCCTGTTTGTAAATTGACGGTAGGATCTGCCAGTTAGTGCCACTTTTGCAAGTTGTTGTTCGGCATCCACAGTACCTGACCCAGGCTGTCCCGGTCATCTCAACCTTCTTTTAACATATACGTAGAAACGTGTTCAATGTTGCAGTACTTGAATAGCTTTTCGTTTCTGAATTTTTCCATAAGAAAAATTCACCGAAAGCGCGGTAGACACTTTGTTTGGAAAGTATCTAGTTTCTTACAAATTTCCTTCGTCAATCTCAGTTTCAGTATCCCCTGTGACGGATCTAGGGGAGGTGCACTGGGTACACGTGCACCCCCACCCCTCCCCCCAATGTTTACAAAGAACATTCTTTTATAAAAAAAAAAACTTCTACAACTTACAAACGAATTTTTATAAAAATAATAGTCAGTGATCCATTGTGCCGTAAAACGGCTAGATTTCGTAGTTCCTTTAGTGGAATTATACGTTCCCGGAAGTGAATGTGCGTCATCGAGTACGACCTTCTGCGCCGTTTGCTTTAGTATTAGCGGTCAGCGTAGACCACCAATCATAGCCAGCAAGCACTTGGACCATTTTGGTGTGGTAACGACTGCCTTGAGTTGTTACACGCATCATTCTTCTTATAATGTAGCTAAGCTAAAATCGCCAAAGCGAAAGCTATCAGAGAACAATAAAATTACAAAAACTATGTTAAGGTCAAAGTTTATTTCCTTCATCATTTACGGGGTTATAGACTACAGCCTTAACCCTCTATCAAAGCTTAATGCATAGCCTTTATAAAGCTTACCATACAAAAAATTGTGCTTCCTCTGCATTTCCGTCTGACATGTGCACCCCCAAACCAAAATCCTAGATCCGCCCTTGATCACATAGATAAACAAACGTTTCTTTGTAAAGCAATTTAATAAAAAAAATTGAGATTACGACGTTTCGAAGCGTCATAGCTTCATCTTCAGGCAATAATAAATGAAGTGTTGGTTCAAGTTATTACAAATTCTTTCAGAGTTATTCAAATTAGTGACAAATTATTTTAGAGTTATTCAAATTAGTGACTATCACACAATAGCTAAGTAAATACTTTTGCCTTGAGTGAGTCTGATTGAGTAATCAATGTTGGTTTATGTTCTCGAAAAAATAACATTTCATAAATAAGGCAATTCAACTTATTGTTACATTAGGATGGTAAACATAGCTTCGATATGGTCCATTGAATACTCGTGTTCCTTTAGATATTTTCCAACAGCAGAATAGTGGTGCTCCTCAATTCGTTCTTTGTAAAGGTCTGATATTAGTTTTAATTCTAAATTGCTTTGACTTCTAAATTGTATTTAGGATGCCAAAGCCTCGCTTTGCCTTGGCTAATCTTACTTCGGTACGACCTTGCTACCGTCTTTACCAGTACCGAGTGAGATTGAAGTCAGTGTTCCACTTCTCGGGGTCTTCTTCATTTTCCCAGACCCAGATATAGCTTCTTTTCACTCCACCACCTCTAAGCATCTCAGTAGGTGTTTAGCCCTCTCCATGCAGGTGCTTTGCCAAATTAACTTCATTTTCTTGATGGCTTGGTGTTCTACATCAATTGAGGGTGTGTGAAATATCAAGATTTTCAATCCCACAGGTCTCAGGGGTCTCTTGAGGTAAAGTGACCTGTTCAGAATTGCTTCAAAACGTTCTTTTCATTTTTCATCTCTTGTACTTTCATTGAAACAATTTGGGAGTTGGAAAGTAAGTTTTCTTTGAATCTCAAGTTTTTTGAGTTTGCTTCAATCAAAGCGTCGTCCGCTGCTTGTGCCCGTTCTCGTTTTAATATCTCAGTTTTAGTTTCACGTTTACAAGGAGGTGAGAATTACTGCTAACATCATTGAATGGTCTCTTCATGGGCGGCGGAACCAAAAGATTAT
>JAOBBB020070423.1:0-14000 GCA_025331005.2 Zoanthus gigantus
ACAATAATAATATATCAACGTACAAGATTTGAATTCGAACGACCAAAAATTTCAATTCGAAAGGAAGCGGAAATCAACGAACACCGAACCGGAAACCAGAAAAAAGAGACCGCTGGACGATTCAATACTAGTATAACTTTGAATGAAAGAAGAGAAAACAATTGTTAAAGCTTTTTTGGCGCGCTTATTGCATGAACTTTGCTTGTAGATCGTCGTTTGTTCGGTCGGAGACGACATGGATAATGAATCTTGCGACTCTAGAACAATCCAAGAAATCGTCAGGGCTGTGGTAGATAACCTGAACAGTCTACCGACAACACCGACACCTGCTTCTAATTCTAACAGTATTCCCGCAGCATGTACGACCTCGGAACTAAACCATGCTTTCCAAATACCACGAGGTCATACATCAACTACTACCATTTCACCACTTGGGAGCGAACTGTGTGCCAATTTTTCAAACAAGCGAAATTATAGTCGCAAGGGAAAGCAGCCTCGCTCAAGTGGTACCGGTAAATTTTCCTCAAAGAAGGGCAAATACCCTGCACCAAAACAAGATTTCATTTTTAAAGATGTTTGCCTTCTGCCTTCACCCGAGTGGACCGAAGTCCCTCGGAGGAAGGCAAAGGCCGAACTCGTTTCTAAAGGAATGTATATTGATGCATGGCAACTGGACAAATGTTGGAACGAGGCTGAACTGCGATGTAAGGTTTCACAGCTCTTCAAAGAGCATTTATTTACTACTACTAGCAATGGTGGATCTGAAATAGGGTAAGTACTTACATCTTGCTTTCAATAGCCAATTGGCGTGTAATCTCCGTCAAATTTTTTGAAACTGCTAGGAAAGTATATATTAGTCAGAAATACTTATTTTTTAGTCATTTGACACACTATAGACAGACGTTTTCAGTTTTTTTTATGACGCTTTATTTCTAAACCAGGGGCAGATATATCAGGGGAATGCTGGGGGAGCAGTGTTTGAGAATGCTTCATTTATTTCCTCTGCATATCTGTGATTTTTACGAGCTATGCCAATTGCAATGAATGGAAAAATAACACCACCGTGGTCACAAAAGACTATCTGCATATATCATTTATAAATTGAAAGTTGACCTTTTTGCATACATTGCTGTCACTTCTCACTCTTAAATCATTTTTAATAAGGTAATCAACAAATTGCTGTTGTATAAAGCTGTGAACAGGTAACTTAGAGACAAAAAAGTTAATCAATTTTAAGCTTTACAAAACATATAAAGCTTTTTAAAATCATAAATAATGAGATTGAACTTAATACTTGTTTGTGTTGTGAGGCCCAGTTCAGATCCTTGTTTCCAATAGCTTCCATAAATTCTATTGGACAATTCTCTATTCCAATTTATAGGCTGTGTCCTATATTGATAATTATTATTTTTTACCAAAGCAACCGATATCCATTTTCGCACACTATGATTGGTTCCTGTACCTCGCAATATCCAAGGCTATTACTAAAGTTGATTTTAAGGTGGAAGTGTACGTGCTAAAATAAAAAGAGGTTTACATTGCGGTGTTTTTTTGAAAATAAAGTGCATTTAATTTTTATCCCTTTATTTCGGTAAATATTAAAGCAACTATCCCTCTCAGGGTCTCGATGCTTGGCATCTCGGTATATATCCACCACTATTCACCTCCCCTTTGGGCAATAGTTGCGCATGGATAATATAGTATAAACATAAATTTGAATATTGAGTTGTTATTCACGATTGTTCATTTATAAATAAAAAAACTCTGGAAAGATAGCTTTATTTAAAATTTACTGTAAGTATGATTATAATAATATATTTTAACATGGAAAATAATTGTTTTTTGTGGAATTACCTTCAGACAGTGTCTTAGCTGGTCAGTAAATTTATATACTGTATTATAACAAAATAATAACACAAATTAATTTTTTGCAAGTCTTTAGTGAAGCAATATTTATTTTCTTTTTTAACAGATTTGAATTTGTGAGAGCAATTGGCAGTGCAATCCTCCCAATAAGTCTCCCGGCTAATCAAGAACTGGGAGGAAGGGTTCTAAAACACATTACTGGCAATGGGCCAATATATGTTAGAACTCTTGAGGATATCCAAGTCCAAGTAAGTTCATATTTACTTAAATTATAGAGGTCAATCAAATACTGGTCAGGCTCAATTAATAAAATTCATTTTGATTCATAGTTTTTGAGAGAATCTTTTTTTTAAAATCATCAGAGCTTTTATAATAATGTGGATATAACTAGTTTTTTTCTTATTATATCTGCACAGTGTTGGTAGATTAATATTTTTACTGTTTTTTTATTTATTTTTAGTTTTTCATTAATATTATTATTTACATTTTATATTTTTATATTATAATAGAAGACTCTTATGAAAAGCACTTTATTGTGAAAAGGTTAAGGCTTATCTTCATCATGCCCTGTTGTGTACCCAATATTTTGTCCTTGTTGTGTGGACATCATTGATTGCAATGTTCTTTAAATTTTCAGGAAAATTGCTCCCATGTGAATGATGAGGAAAATGAAGAAAATTCAGATCATGATAAAACTGTGAGTTTTTGAACTTAACCTATTATTTTCATTGGTTTACTTACATGGATTGGTTAATATGTAATGTAAAGTATGGCGGCCCAAAAGTGTCAAACAAAAAAAAAGAATTAGAAAACCAAAAAACAATTTGGAGAACAATGGAATTTTTAAAATAACTCTTCAATTTATTACAATTGCAAATTTTGAACATTTAAAAAGCTGTTAGTATTAATTTTAAAGAACAATTGTCAATGCTTATTTCAGGTCCCTTTATCTTACTGTCTAGAATTATAACACATTCACATCAGCTTGCAGCACTTCACTTTCTGTTAGAAACTTCTAGTATAGTTTGATGTTTTTTAAACAGCTACACTCTCTTCATACTTTAGGTGGATGATGCAATGGAAACATGTTTCAACTGTAATAAATTGTGTTGTCTTGAGGAGTTACCAAGCCATCTTATGCAATGTGGGTAAGTGAAAGGATGAAATATTTTTTTAGATGTAAGTTGGTTTACTTTTCTTGTACACCGGTGGCTATTTACATGCTGCAGATTTCAAATAACAAGCCCCTCCATATGTAAGGTGAGGGATTTTATCTCCCCATTTGTCAAATACAAAGGCCCTTGTATGCATAGCCCCTCATCCCCAAAAAAGTCCATTGGCTAATGTTTGGCTTATTAAAGTACAATATTTTCATGACTAAGTCCTGTTCCCAAAGTGCCATGCTGACCAACAGAGAATCCCTTATGCTTAGCACTTCAGTTGTATAGGTATTTATCCAGGACGGTTGAAGGAAAAGATCAAAAGTGACACAGATCTTTGTAAACCAATAGCAAAATTGTTATACAAAGGAAAGAGACAACATTTAATCAGAGTCTGTTATAATTATGTTTTTGCTTAACTTTAAAATAGTGTTTATAAATGAGTGACATCCAAGAATAAGCAGTTATTAAAAAAACTACAAATTTAAAACCAGCAAGTGCTGCAGTGCTTATTAATTTTAACTAAACATGGTGTTGTTGCATAGTATGCAGCTAATTAACTTTTGCTACTATTATTTGATAATGTATAGCAAAAATAAAAATATCAAGAAATATTTTAAGTGCAGTTTTAATACAAACTTTAGTTAACACTTCTAATTTGAAGAATATTTTTTACAATAATAATTAATTGTTTCAATTTATATCATGTCGTTGAATCAGTTATAAATAGCAGTACAATGTGGTTACATCAGTACTAGGCCTCCACTGGAAGTTGACAGCACCAGTTACTTGGGTAATGACAGTGAAGTCAGAAGTGATCGTAATATCGACATCAATAGTCCAGTCAGGGACACATGCACCAAAGATGGTGATGGTTCCAGTGGTTCAATCAATCAAATTGAAGCGAAAATGAGAACAAAAGGCAATGGTATCAACATCAGTAGTCCTTTGGGAGACACAAGCAACAAAGAAGGTTTTATTAACGTTGTTAAAACATAGGTTTTTTTTTATCTCACCTTGCGATGCACCAGAGCCATAATTTAAACAAAAAAAAAACACGATACTCTTTTTATTAGTACATGTATCTCTGCTGCTAAGAACAAATTCTGTAGCTATGATATCATTGCATTCATGTTTATCCTGTCTGTACTGCCATATTAATATTGATCAGTGCTTTGATGTGAACGTTGTATTGGGCACAATTTTTCTGTTTGAATCAACACTAAACTGTTAATACTGCCCCTATTTATTTTTGTATTCATTTTATTTAAATAATGATTTTAATTCCACTAAAATCCGATTGGCAGCAAAGGGCTGAATTTCTTAGATAAAAATTACAACAATTATATAAGACCTATTTACAGTTGGTGAAAGGGAAAGAGTAAAATTGATTAGAACAAACTATATAAAGTAAAGTTTACTGTTTCTACCATTAAGGTCATTTCTCCATTTTTTGTGGGCAGAGTTCTCATATTTTAGACATGAAAGAGTTGGGAAGAGGCCAACCCCCTTTCAGAAGACAAGTGTTTGATAAGAATTGGTGAATCAGTATTGCTCAACAGCAGTAGCTTGCTTTACAGCTAAATTAAGCATATATATAAAGTTATAGGGTTTAACCTGGTAGACAAGAATGTAAGTCTCCCTAGAACAGTCCCAGATCTTGTAGATGGCTTCAGACAGAAAAAGCGAGGAAGTTGGTCTTGGCTTCTTACCCGAGCTACAGTAAGGAAATCACACCAAGTTGATTATTGTCTTTTTTCTAATCACATTATTTGCTTATCTTCCTTAGCTCTTCTGAAAGAAATGTTTCCACAAATTGAGGAAAGTGACTTGAGAGATATGTACCAAGATAATTTTCTGGATATGAATGCTACCATTACAGAATTGTTGCAAAAGTATGATACAGGTGAGATCAATGTGCGTGTGTGCCACCACCCCCAATCAGCAGAAACCACCCAACCACACACACTAATAAAAAATATCACTCCCTAATTAAGAGTGTAATAGGTTTTTTATTTAGTGTTCCATTCAGACTGCAAGTCTACTAGGTTTTTCTTAAACTTATTCTACATTACAGAAATATTGTCTTTGCAAAGTTTAAAATTTTAATTCTGTCATCATTTTCACAAAATATTCTGAAAACTTAATTTTTTGATTTACAAAAATGTACCATCAACTAAAGTTTTTTTAACTTTGTGAAGAGAATCCTTTTGCTATGTAGAATTAATGTTGTGGGAAAAAAACATGGAGATCACTGACTTGTTTTTATGTAAAATGGCTTGAAGGTGAAAAATGGGGTATTTCCATGGCCACTAAGTTACACATTTGCCATAGCAATGTTCTTAGTAGTAACATTAAATTCATAGTCGTTAGGAGAAAGAGTTGTACTGATATTGGCATACAACATGATCAAGTGTTATCTACATCAGTGCCTTCACATATGGAAGAAATGATCTTTAGTTTTGAACCTATAGCGACTTTGAAAACCAGGTTCGAGCCACCATAAAAGTGGGGTCAAACGAGCATGAGAGTCAACGACAGTTCACAGATGAGAGTTGGATAAGAGTTTAACTCTCATCCACTATCATTAATGTGTGATTGCCTTTGGATGCAAGAGTTTATGAGTGATTGCGTGACATTCTTCCAACCTGTAAAAACAAAATGGTGGCCAATTTGCCTCCGCTTTGTAGTTCACGAAAAATGGGGCAGCTTTTCTTTGAAAAGAAGAGCTGCTTGAGCTATTTTGTTTAGAATAGCTTTGTATGAAGAAAGTAAAGATGCTTGGCCCAAGCATGGGAAAACAAGGTAGTGGATAAAACGCTGCAAGGAGAAAGGGCTTTACAATGTAAATGATGAGTTGCGAGTTGAAGATACAGCTGCGTACAGAGAGATGATGCAAATGAATTATAAAACATTTAAACAAATCATAACTAAAATTGAGCTATTAAGTATACGAAGAGACAAGTTCAAGGTGGTCACAAAGTGATAAAAGCAGCTGAGAGGCTTGCAATCACCATTAGATATCTTGCAAGTAGCTTGCATCACTACAGTCCTCTATTTTTGTTTTGTATTTTGAGTCGAGAGTTAAGCCTGCAAACTCATAAAAGCTACTGCTGCTTTTCGAAAAACTCTCACCAACTCTCATGTAGCGATCAAACGACCAAAAACTCTCATTGACTCTCATGAAATATTTGAACAAGAGTTTGGACTCTCATCGACTCTCATGCTTGTTTGACCCCCACATAAAGCAATACTGACCCCCATTTTAGGACAGATTGATTAATTTGGTGTTTTCGTATACAAGGATTATCCATGTTACACTGGATTCATTATTTGGAATTACTATGAAGGATAAAGTATATAAAGTTATTGCGTACTCAGTAATGAACTTTAATGAACAATGGAAGATTCTTTTCAGAACCAGCACAGTCAAGAGGCATAGTTACCCTCTCAGATGACGATGCATGCAGTGTGGAACAGATCTTAAGAGCACTTAAACCAAGAAATTGTACACCATTTAGAATCACTGTAAGGCGGGAAAGCATCTTTGCAGATAGCATATCCTTTTTCAAGAAAAGGGATTACGATATCAACAAACCTGTGAAAGTAACATTTGAGGCTGAAGCAGCTATAGATGGTGGGGGACCCAGGCGTGAATATTTCACTCTGCTACTCCAGTCAATTTTGTCACCAACAGCACCAGTCAGAGTGTTCGAAGGCACCAGCTCTGTTGTGCAAGTGGTTCACAATACAGATGCATTGAGAGCAAGTATGTTCAAAGTAGTAGGAAGAATGATTTCTGCTAGCATTGTAAATGGTGGACCATCATTCAACCACTTGTCATCTGCAGTATACAGGTATTTGACATCCCAGACAACTGAAACTGCACTGGATGATGTAACCAAGAGTGATGTTGTGGATTATGAAGTTCTTCAAGCAATTGACAAGGTTTTGTAATCATACAGCATTCAATTTCTTGTTTAAACTATAAAAATATTTTTGACTTCCAAATGCTCTCTGCCTGCAATATGCCATCTATATCCCCGAGATAAGAGTCCGAAAATTTTTTGAAATGGAGCCCATCAGGAAAGTACCCCCCGGCCAAAATGTTTTACTCTGAAGTGTCTTAATAGTAATAATAGATAAACTTGATCCAGTAATGACTCATCTTGCAGGTATTGCACTACATTGGAACCCCAATACATTGAAGTTACAAGTGATCGGGATGTTTACTTTGTTACATTGGGTTCTAACCGTGAATATAAATTTTGCCTGGCCCAAAAAATTGCTTCATTATAATTGGAAGATTGTTAAAATGGGACTCATTATATTGGGGTTCCACCGTAAATACAAAATGTAAAGCAAATGTTTTGTTTTTGAAGCAACAAAACTTTCCTTATATGTAGCAGTTTCTTATCTAAAAGTAATGCTTAATTGAACATTTTTATCTGTAATAGATCTAGATAGTAACGTGAATCCCACACCTGTTTTCCCTTGACCATAGACTTTCAATACACACAAACACTCTTAAAAAAGACCGCCCTCCCTGCCCCCGAAAACATGTCCCAAAAGTCTTTGAAATAATTCAAAATGTGCTGATGGCTTTTGATTCACAAATTTATGGCCTTCCGGCAGTAAACATGTCGAGTTAGGTGATGTATTTAACTTTTGATTAAAGTACTATAACTTTATAGTTCACAAAAGACTGATTTATTTATTTTTTTAACAAGACTAAGGGTGGGCATTTTTCAAAAAATAAAACTTCTCAGTATATTTTTTTGGCATTGTAGATTGACAAGGCCACAGTTGACAATGTTGGCATTGTCTTTAGTGAAGTGCAAGGTATGCTTGCTGAGGCAGGCTATCCCAAAATGTTAACAGTGGCAAACAGATTAGAAGCCATCACTGCATTGTGTGTGCATTCTGCCATTCTGTGCAGGAAGGGTGAGCTTGACCAGTTTGCTGTTGGTCTTGGTCCCGTCCTTGAATTGGCAAAAAAGTACCCAGACACAATGAATCCCTTGTTTGTTAGCTGTGAAGAACCCAACAGCTGCAGCATCACTCCAGAGGAATTCAAAGCCCTCCTAGTTTTTGAAAGTGTTGAAGAAAAAGTTAAACAGTATTTCCTAAAGTACATAGATGAGGAAGGTGAGAGACTAAAGTTGTTTTTGTTGTCATTGGACCTCCGGGCAATCACACAATTGCAAACATTGACTCACCCGAGTTTAGACCCTCGACTGTATTATCGAAGGCATGACTGTACCTACAGTAGAATATTTTTAGTAGGGCAAACCACAATAGATTCTTTACTTAATTTTTCTTGGGTGGGTAAGTATATGTACAGTTTGGTCAACACAATTGCAGAGTTTCCTGTTATACTTTAGCTGTAATTGAAATATGCTAAAAGGAAAGCTGTAAACACTTCTGGATTTGGAAATATGCAATTAGATGAAGCATCCTCAGAAACCGAAGATAGAGTTGAAGTGGCAAGGGGTAGTTTGCACACATCCTAATTATTTTATGGCAGTTACCAGAAATATGCATATTTTTTGTTTTGCCATAGTGCCATTGTCCAGTGAGTAGCATTGAACCACCAATACAAGATATTGCATAATTTTGTTTTTTTAATAGCCAGCAGATTACCAGATCTCTTGATGTTCTGCACGGGAGTCAACTGCATACCACCATTGGGTTTTCATGATCCCAGCAACATAACTGTGTTGGAGCTTGACGAGTTTGGTGGGCCCTTTCCAAATGCCAATACATGTCCACAGGAGCTGGAGCTGCCAGCTGTACATCAAAATTTTGAAGATTTTAAAGAAAACTTCAACAAAGCTTTGGTCATGCAAAGCAGTGGTTTTGGTATAGTGTAGTTCACATAATTTTTGTTAAACAATGCCGACATTGCATGTTACAGTATTCAGATTTTTTCTTCACTGCAAAGTGATTGGATATCATTAACATTTGGATTAATATGTTGTACAAACATCAGATTGAGAGTACAGATACTAAGTTGATATTATTAATATTGACATGTAGGCAACTTTCAGTTTGCTTTTTTACGTTTTGCTTTATGGGGTCTACAAGGAAGAAAATGTGACTATTGGTATTGTTAGAGCAAAACGTAGGTCCTGTTAATGGTCAGCAACTTAAATTGTCACAGTACAGTGAAAAGGTTATGGAACTTGTACCAGTGAAATTTAAAGTGTCTACAGTATATGGCCAAATTTGTTTTTTCAGTTTTGGTATCTCTAGAATGCATAGAAGAATAATCTAAAAACTTTTTTGGCCATATAGATACTTTAAGTAAGAATATCAGTTGGTCTCTCTTTTCCTTTGACATCAAAATGACTTGTTTGTGAAACAATGTTATGACACTGATTTATGAATCAATTGATAAGTTTGCTGTTCTTTTTTTATCTAGTGTTAAAATAGCTGCCAGGACTCAAAATTACCTTTTCTTGAGAGCTGAAGTTTGTTCAGGATTTTACTGTCCAAAACAGTTTGACATGGACATACCAATGGCTAGATGGCAATGCATTGTGTTTTTACTCAGGCCACCACAAGTTCTTGTTAATAAAATGTTGAAGTTTCCAAACGTGTTTGCAGTAGTAGATAAGAATTTTGCTTTATGATTAAATTTGTATGGCTATTGTTAGTTGGTTTTCATTTATTGCAGCAAGAGGGGGGTTACAAAATTATGATAAGATATTGGAGTTTACAGATACCCCCTCCTCTCCTCAAATTTGTTACTTTTTAAATCTGGGTGAGAAAATTCCAGACATCCTAAAATCGTCTGGGTAGCCTGGGAACTAAAGGTTGCCATGGCAATGCTAATTGACAGGTCACATCAATCTGTACAAGTAAAGTATTCCTTCTGCCAAGTTTTACCACTTTCTGCTTAATAGTTTTAGAGATATACTCCTTTAAATATTAAGACATTTATCAAGTTGAGAGTATAACGTCATCACCTATGCTAATTTGCATATCATTCTTACCTTAAAAACTTTCGAACAAAAGAGCTTTTGAAAAACGGAAAACAGCATTGTTCTTGTTTTGCAAAGGTGCTAAACATATCAAGAATTGGAAAAGATTGAAGACTTCAAGACTTTAAATATGGACTTCAAATGATTTGACTTTCAAGAGAAAACTGTGAGCATGCACTCCCAAGAAATAAAATTGATAACATTATCACTAATAAATAACGAATGGCCCCCTGTACAGATTGAATAACATTTATAGAGACTGAATAACACTTATACAGTAGCTGCTTGTTCTGGCAGGGAAAACGAAACTTTAGCCAGCTAACATAATGTAATATTGTGAAAATGTAATTTTATCAATATCCAGGATCGAGGATCAATAGAGTAAAATTTATGTAGGAGAATTATTGCAAGCAGCAGATAAAAGCTCTAAAGCCAGAATAAATGAGTGAAATCCATTTTCATCTCCATTTGCAATAGATGCCTTAACAACAGTTTTAATATTGTTAAATGCCGTTTCATCCACACTGATAGGTGTTTCTGGTACAGTCACCAATCTTGAATGATCTTCCGGTACTGGACCACCCACGTCAATACCATAGTTAGAAATATCTTGCACAACAGATTCCACAGCACTATAACCCGAGTTTTGCAGTGATACCATTCCTCTGATCCATAACTGTTGTGGTGAAAGGTTATTTTCAGTGGTAACAGGATGATTATTCCATTGCCCCACAAATTCTTTAAGGGCATCATTGATAAGATCAACATACACCAGGTGAAGGGCAAACAGATGCAATTCATTTTGAGGATCTAAAGTTCCTTGTTCTTCAAGATACAAGAAGATGTTGAGAAAACGTGAAACTATAATGCGGTTGACATCCCTCCACAGTCTTTCAATTCTTTGGTTATGGACAGATGTTCCTGTGATGATACTACCTCTGTTAAGCCCCCGCTGTTCTAGCATGTAGCGGCCAATTTCAATGTTTTCAAAACCAAGATCACAACGTACCCGGGAAGGAAGGTTGTATTGTTGAATGGCTTTCTGAAAGCAGCCAAAAACAGTTGTAGCTTTGTTGTTTGTAGATGCATTAAGATAGACAACTAATCTTGAATACCCATCTATGCCACCATGTATAACTATTCTGTATGGCTCTATTAACTTGTGGTTGCCATCTATGTGCCTTCAATGAAATCAATACAATGAAAGTATAAGGAGTTAGGAATGGGTTTTAAATTATTGATACATACTACATGGCCTAAAGCATGGTCTGGTTGTTTAAAAGCAAATTAGTGCTAACCCAGGGATAATGCAAATGGTTTTCTATAGAATTAAATCTGGGTTAGTACTAATCGGCTTATTTCAAACAATCCAGCCCAGGTATTTTTAAGGCAGAAACTGTTCACATGCTCATTTATTTTCACAATTTTCTGAAGATAGTGCATGAAAACATCCAAGTCATTAATAATTCTTAAAGGTACTCTCCATGCAGTCCCTGATAAGTGCATTCATGTTTTGCCTTATAGTGAATACAAATCTCAGTGAACTAAATGAATATTCAACAGGGGAAAGGGTGTGGTTTATGAATTCAAACAATAGTTAATGAGAACCAATACAATCTATAAATACAGAGAATATTGACCATAAACTATTGTTTTAGAGATGCTGCTACAACATTAGCATATTCTAAATATTTAACATAGTCAATTTTTTGAATTATCACTTGTCTGTGGCTGTCATCGTATACTCCCATAGCTACCATCACTGTCTTCCAAAAAAGTGTTTTGACACATATATTTTCTAAGCGATGCTAGAGAGAGTGTTTCCATATAATCGCCAGTGTCGTTCAACTTCATGACAGAGAGTTCTTTTACAGATAAGCCAAGTGGAGATCCTTGTAAAAGGATTTATTAATAAATTAAGAGATTTTTTAGCACTCTATCTGGTCTTGAAAATTTTAAATTTTTTTCCGTCTGAATCGTACTCATTTCAAATGTTTCGCCTATCTTGGTCTTGCAGTTCATCTTAATATACTTGTCCACTTTTATAACTTTTGCTGTATTTATTATGGAGACTAGTATTTTTGAACTTCTTCCATAAAGAAAAGAACATTTACTTCCCCAAAGGATGCATTTTGAAATATGTGCAAGGAGTGACAAGTTTCCCTACCGGTTGTTTGCAAAATGCATTGCAATCCGGAAAGCGTTTTTGTTGCTACTGTTGCTACTATCACCGAGATAGAAATTTGTCTATCTTAGCGACAATCATTGCTGCCATTGCTACTATCTTTGAAGAGTATGTTTCCATATATCGCTACTGTCGCGAAACATGTTTATGGACGACAGCGGTGATGGTAGCAACGGGAGTGATTATAATATATGCCTATGGAAACTGGGTTTTAATATACTGTAGATGCTGCTCGAAAATTCACTATTGTACAATGTTTATAGTTTGGAACTCAAATAATCTGTTGAAATTTGAATTCTGTCTTTTGGACTTAAATTGATATGGTTTTGATATCAAAGCAGATGCTTTTGAAGTGCTCATCTTATGCAAATCATTTCATATTTTTGTCACAATTTGATAGAAAACATAATTCAGGTGCTTGTGGATTTTGTCTGCTTCTTTGCCACAAAGGAGTTGGAACCATCTAGACTGTTTTCAGCTAAGATAATTATTTTTAATACAGTTATGGTTTATGAGTTTTAGTTTTCTATATTTTTTGTTTAATGGAATACAAAAATCACTAGATACCTTCTGCACTGCAATGATATTTGAATATTTTTTGATAATTCACAAGGTTAAGTGTTTTGCCCATGTATAAGTTGAGGTCGAATTTTTAAGTCGATTTTCAGGTCTAAAAGCCTTGTCTAATACAAGAGTAAATACGGTATATATCTAGTAATTCCTATAACATGTGCACCTTTTTGGGTCAAAACCTTTATCCCTATACCTTTAGGAATAAAGTTCCCCCTTGTGACTTTAAATAAATATTTTATGGGGATGCATGCCTCTAAACCCCTACATGACAATGGTACAACCCATCAGGAACCTTATAGAACATCTAACTGGAAAACATCTTCACCCCCTTGAAACCTACCACAAGGCATTAGGACTTGGAACATTGTAGGTTCTTCTGACTATCCTTCGAGCATTTCTCAATGAAGTTGTAACAGGATCGACTCTACGCAGTGAATAAAGTATACGATCCCTTTGTACTATTAGTCCACGTTGCTTTATTGCTCCTTGGACCATTCTCAGCCCAGCACCAGGTGTAGTGCTTAGTACTTGACGAATAATATCGTCTAGTTCATTATCAGAAAGACTTGAAAACTCCTTTCCTTCTACAGCCATTCCAAGTTCATGACGTCTTCTACGCAATGTTCTTTCCGAAATTCCTAACATTCTTGAAATTTCGCTCCAACTAAACCCTGCATCTATATTCAGTGTGTGGAGCTGCTCACGAGTTATATGAAGTTTAGGTCTTCCAGGACCACCGTTATCTTCTCTGTGTAGACCACTGCCTAATGAAGAGAATCCATTTCTTTCTCTTTCGAAACTTAAAAAAAACCTTCTTTGATAATGGCTTCTGAAACTTGACGTTCGCCCCAATAAGGTATGTAAATCAAAAATAAGATTCTGTGCTTCAGAATGTGTTTCTTCCATACGATTTAGGAGTGTTGAGAGAGTTCTTTCATATGCGTCAAGTCGACGAAATAAAAATTCAGAATTATCGTATGATGCAGTGTTTAGATTATTTTCTGATGTCTCTAACAATCTCACGAGTCCAAAGAAGAATTCCTCGTTGTTTGGTAACCATCGATCTGCCATGTTGACTCTTTCTTCAACCTCAACCCAGGCTCTTCCCCAGGAATAACTAGTCTGTTTTTCTAATTTCCGGTTCCCGTGCGCTTTGATTTCCGCTTCCTTTCGAATTGAAATTTTTGGTCGTTCGAATTCAAATCTTGTACGTTGATATATTATTATTGT
>JAOBBB020070521.1:0-13999 GCA_025331005.2 Zoanthus gigantus
CCTTGGGCCTTCTTTGTAAATGATTTTCTGCATTTTGAGCCACAAATATAACTAAACCTGTTTCGCCTGAGTCACATGCAGACCTCGACTGCCTATTTTTCTTGTGGATGTTGAAAACTTAGAAAAAATCCGTAACGGTAGTCAGATTTATGCAGAAAAACACATTTTGAGGGTGTTCCGTAGTGTTCCGTGGTGTTCCGTCGGTTTCCGGTTCCGTTTCCGGGGTTTCCGTGGATTAGTAACACCCTTTGAAATGGTAGAATATTGTAAGCTAACTAAATCTAGTACTCGCAACTCACAATTCAGGCAAGCTCTATTTGAAAGATAATGATAATATCAAAATTTTTATTTTGCCGCGAGGTACGAAATGAACCGAGCAACTTGCTCTCGCAGGTTTTAAGTTGCTCCACTGAAACTCAATCAAAACTACTACTGTTGTGGCGCAAATTTGCAAGGCTGTCATGGAAAGAACATCCAATGTTTTAGGGGCCACCACCTAGTCCCTTTTTTGTGAGGGAAAATGGGGAAAGTTCTTAAAAGGGTGCTCGTACGGAAACGTTTTGATTTTTGTATATCTCCTAAACAATAATGTGAAAAACTTAACCGAAAATTGACATAGATTGCTAGCAATAATTTCTATCATTGTAGACAAGTAAATTGTTTACGACATGGCGTTCAAGGAATTAGAAATTTTTGCTTCAACTCCTACAAGAGGAATTCAAAACAATACTTAATATTAACTGTATATTTTAAAAGAATAAAAGGCCATTTTGTCAAACTACCTGAGAAGTGATATTGAAAGCAGGTCAGGTGTAACATGGAGTCCTCCAAGCGATGTTTTTGGGTGTTTGACTCTAGGTACATTTGTAGGCTTCTTCTCTGGGACCCTATGAAGAATGTCCCATACATAATGGTGGTACCGCTTTCCTGATATGATATTGTTTTGGTCCCACGAGATGTCCCATAAACTGAAGCCTCCGAGCTGAGTAACATCTGGAATACTCTGAATAATCGAAAAGGAATTTATGTAGGAATAGACATTTTAGCCACCTAATCTTCTAACTTAGATTACGCACTTAGCTAAATTTGTCAGTGTTTCAATTATATTTGAGCTTCATGGTTTCGTTTCAGTTGTCTTTTCTATTTTGTTTCGCTTTATCTCATCGCATGGCGACTTATCTCGAACAACAACATAACTCAAACTTCAATTGCTAGTTTGTTGCATAAATCACAAGATCGTTCATGAAGGAGATCAATATGGAATTTGTGTAAAAAAGGTATTTATATCAATTGTTCCTGTTCAACTGCCTAACTGTATCCTCTTGCGATGTGTTTGTTATCGCTCTGTGAATTCTATACTATTAACATAATCTTTTCATAGTAACAGAGAAACCTCTAGGCAGGGCTGGGACAAATAGAAGCGCTGAATTTGGCTGAGAGTTATAACCAATGAACGGATTGGTCCCACTGGGAGTAAATTCACCACGCATGGTTTGTTTACTGTCAGTTGGCTTTTTTTAATCGAGGTAAGTGGAATCTTAACTGGGCACAAAAAGACACGAATCGGGCAGTTGTTATCCACTCCAAAGTCTTCAAAACATTACGCCAAGCATCTGCGATATCATTTCCGCCTTGCTGTTAAGAAACTGATTCTGTCCATGCTTTTCTTGACTTTTTCATTTTCGGATCTCCTTTATATCTTTAGGTCCGTCAGTACTTGTCGTTGGCTTACTTTGTAAAGGGCCGTTTTCCTAACGCTGTCGATAGACTTTCTTAAGCAGCAGCCTGTTATCTTCACAGATACAAAGCCCTCATTGTTGATTAGTTTTTTAATCCCCTCCTCCAGTTTCTTTAGATAGAGCTTATCGACACGCTCGTAAGAAAAATATAACAGCAGTTTTCGTGTTTTTCTGTCCATGACCTACAGCTCACTTTCGACTCACCTGTTGCCTTCTGTTGAATTTTCCTGATCCTATGATAGTAAATCTTAACTTATAAGCTTCCTTCTTTTAACACGGTACTATCGTCTGCCGATTAGTGAACAGTTGTGTCCTTGTTCATGCTCTGATATCGACCTGATTTTTCCTTTAGCTGTCAGCTGTATGTCATCGGTGGAGAATCACCAAGACTGCACATTTTCTGAAAGCTGTTCATATATGCATGTTTGATGGTAATGACTATCACAGACTGCACCAAAGTACCAATTTTGTTTCTTTTGATCCTATAGCTTTAAATCATCCATATAAGAGAGATGGTGGATGCCTCCTTTTCCTCTATCTAAATTATATCTGCTTTGGTATTCTTAAGGAATAGAGTGAACTAGATAAGGGATCACATAATCGGGAACGGAGACAATTTGTCTCCCAAGAAGATCCTACTAAATTCATTGTGACTGCTATTGGTATTGCTATTAGTGGTAAGTACTGACCTGGAATTCTCTCTTTAGTTCCCCTGGCTCCCTGTAGTGGTTCGGAAGGTAAGTGGCATTGACGTGCGCTGGGATCCCTATGAAGACTTTG
Organism: Zoanthus gigantus; assembly: GCA_025331005.2. Taxonomy (NCBI): domain Eukaryota; kingdom Metazoa; phylum Cnidaria; class Anthozoa; order Zoantharia; family Zoanthidae; genus Zoanthus; species Zoanthus gigantus. Next base: position 2,520 of record JAOBBB020070521.1, read on the forward strand.
GCATTCGTTTTCTTTCCAAATTCAAGCCATTTCCTTAGTGTTGACAAAAATGTATGGTCTCCTAGATAGCAAAAGTTGTTGAAATAACGGACGTAAAGATAGTCAACTAAACTGCCAGCCTCTGTCAAAGCCTTCCCACGGTGCTCCGGGCCAAGAAAATGGCTCGGAAATGGACACTGGGGTGAAGCAGCAATTGAGTACTTTCGACCAGCGGTTTCACTGTCCATGAGAGCTCTTAGTTCCCTAATAAATTCCGGATAATATCGGAAATCTCCTGCCTCGATTGCAAGATCAACGCCATCTAGGACAGCTCTACAACAAAAGCGCTTTACAGTTAGTTGAAGAATATATTATTTCACTACATGTTTGAAAACATTTGATAAAAGAACAACAGCAGCGTTTTTCAATCTTTTTCTTTATGGAAAAACGGATAAAAGAGTCTTGTTTCATGAAAGCGAAAGCCAACAGCTAAAACCCAAGTCCACCTAAGTACGTACTGCGCTAGACCAGAAATATAACATTGAGATACTTTGTAGAAAATTACATGTTTCACTTCACCCAAAACCCAAGCCCACCCCAATTACTTTCTATGTTAGACCAGGAATATAACATTAAGATATTTTGTTGCTACTCACGTTCCGAAAGGTCTCAGTTTCTTCATCGTTGTTCCACCAAGGAATAAGTTCCATAACGTGTGAGCAAATTTCTTGGCCTTGGATGGGCTAAAGAGAGTTCCATCCCCGCACTCACCCCCCAGAGAAATAAAGACTTTGATGCCCCTGGATTGACATTCTTTAATTCCACGTTCAATGTTTGGACATCGAAAAAGGGTTTTGTACTTTCCAGATACCGGCGTCTCACAGTGAAAGGCGAAGTTTAATCCTGGAAGATTGTCTGAAAACAAAATGCCAACAGCTAATTTTTAATGTTCTGCTTGAGCCGATGAAATTTCATTTTGTATGTATAACAAAACTGATAAAAACTTTATCCTATTAACAGCAATTTTGGGTCAATGGCACCGGAGCATATCGTATCTGTAGTATAAGGTGAGGTAGTTTCTTTGACTCCCCCTGGACGGGACACTGATCCATCGCTGGTTAACTCCAAGCAGACGCTGGTACTCGTTTACCAACCTCGTAAATATGAAAAAGCGCATAGTTGCTGACGCAGTTGGTTTATTTTTCAATACGTCAGCTTAATTTTTTTCTGTTCCTTTTCACCCTATATCTACCAGTAGGGTCAAAAACTTGCACCAGGCCTTTGTCCGGTTTCCAAGTCTTAAAAGCCGTTGCGTCTAGAATCTTGTTGTATTTGATCCAACTAATTTTTCCAAATTTTCTTTTCTACTTACTTATCACTTTTATTTTTATTGTCATTGCTGTTATGTTACTTTGAAAGTAACGTAAAACTTTGCAAATCATACTTCATTCCAGATTCAAGTGATGTTCTGTTACAAATTCCTTTACTTGTTTTATTCATTGAATCGAAATTGCGTTTGAACAAAGTAAACGTTTTTTAACAATTTGACATAATTTCGTTTTTGTAGTGCAGCTTCTCTGATATTGCTAACGTCAAGGACAAACTGCATTTGAAATGGAAGTTAGCCTCATCCGAACAAATTATATTAGCCTTCACTCAACTTTCACCAATAGACACACAAAACAAAATTAACTAGGTATTTTTTTCATAAAAAACGTTAAAATTTAATTTTGTTGTCTAGTTTCTTTATTATCAATTTACCTTTGTTTCGGCTATCAAAAAACCATATTAAAAATGCAAGGATGACGATATCAAATTTGGTTGTTTGGCAGACTTCCCCGAGTGGCTTCCCATAACCCTCCTTGCCCTTTGAAGGGCCCGCTCCGTTTTGGCCCCAGTACCCCACGAGCAGCTTTTCGCTTAAACCTCCCAACGGAAGTTTTGAGGCAAATGTATCAGCTTCTTTAAATTCTACAAAGTCATTGAAGATTAAAAGCGTTAAAATAGAAACCCAACTCAACGTGTAAGTTGATGATCCAGTAAGACAAATTGTTGGGAAGACGTATAAACGTATGCTCTCCAGTATTTTTTAAAATAATCCTGTTTCTGCTGATGATTTTTAACTCTTTACTCATTAAAGGTAAATAACATGAAAATTAAGCGAACATTTTGCAGCGAAAATTTTTCTAACAAGAAACGACAAACAAATTGTGCAGCTAAGGAAGGCTACAATAACTCCTTGTGACTACAATCTGGTTTCCTGCCCTTATCTTGATCTCTCCTCGCTCAGAGTATTGATGTTAAATTAATTGACTCTGGTGAAAAAGATTCTTTTGAATTTTCTGAATGTGAACATACTACTCCCCCGCTCACCCAGTAACACCCCAATGATTCCTTTCCGAATTCGCACGGTAACGGGAGTCTGTAATCCTCTCACCTGAACCGCTCCTCATCTGCGGGGACTTCGTATTCAGGTCGATGTTGTTAATCGATAACCACGACAACATCGCATTCCCAAACCTACTTTAGCTAATCTACTACTTGGCTACTGAGTGAGCTTCTTGGCTCTTAAACAACATGTGGATTGTTTGACTTGTGAACATGGTCACACCCTTGACTTTCTAAGACGGTCAATTAGTTATAAATAAGCCGACTTCCGGTCCACTTATTTCTGATTATTGCATTGTATCCTGTTCTGCTGAAATTTCAAATCATTGGCAAACGAAAAAGCACGTTTCCTTTAAAAAAAACTAAACGATCAAACAATGGCGTGAAAATTAAGACTGTTGCAGCATATACGGCATGGGGCCGACTTCTATAGAAGATTTGAAAATGAAAATGGCTGCTGTAATAAGATCGCAGCAGTTAGCGACAAGCAAAGAGAAAACATAAGCATCACTTTTTAAAAAGTTTGAATAATTTCTATTTGATACTATTGCTCTAGCATGTTAAACTCGTAACCAATATATTCTGCAGCCCGTGGATGATGATATAAAACGGAAAAACTAAATGAGAAAGAATATTTTTCACAATTGCCGTCGTCTTTGCTCTCGCTCTCGTTTCTTAAAGTCCCTATTTTAAACAAACACGCATGTTTGAAACAAGTGAACATAAAAGGCGATCAAGCTCCTTTCATGAATGAACAATGGCGTACAGCTATTCGTCGTTGAAATAAGCTGTAGAAACAGTGAGTGCGTAACAGAACTGATGTAAATTATGCTTACTTGTTGAATCTTCTTCCCCCTGGTGATGCATAAGGCATTCACAACGCCTCTTCAGCCATCTCTGTCCTAAACAGCTTCTCTTTGCTTCTCCCCATGACATCTGGATTCGTTTGTGGTCAGCGTCCACGTCAAGTTCAAGTTCAAGTTCAAGTTTATTTATAATAACAAAAACATTTTACAAAAACCTCACCCGCAGGTAGCGATGCTAATCTAGGCGGGGAGGAATGTGGTAACAGGCCTATCTTTTCTTCTCTTTCCCTGAGGGTTCCACTCCATGGCTTGACGGGTGGTGTTGTCAGCGGGTTTTCTAAGGATGTGGCCGATCCATATCCACTTGCGTTCGCGGATTGAGATATTGACTACTTTCTGATTGGTCTGCTGGTAGAGATTGCGGTTGGAGATCTTCTCTGGTCAGTGGATGTTCAAGATTTTCTGGAAACACTTGTTCACGAAGACTTGGAGTGAGTTTTCATCCTTCTTATTGAGCTTCCACGCTTCTGATCCATATAGGAGCACGTTTTTGTCCTTGCTGTTGAATATCCGCTATTTGGTCTTCCTTCTTAGTGCCCAGTTCCTCCAGATAGGCTCGAATCTGTGGAAGGCTGCCTGGCTTTCCCAATGCGTGTGCGAATAATTTTATGTTCGTCTGCTCCACCTGTTGTATTGATCACAATCCCGAGGTACGTAAAGGAGGAAACATCTTCAATCAGGGTTTTATCCACTCTGATCTGTGCTTTGGTCTTGGCGTTGTTACAAGTTATAATGTATATAAAAAACAAAGAAATTTATGCACTTCACTGACGCCGAAAGCAATAAAAAGTACTAAAACGATAAATGCGAATCTAAGGATTCATAACTGAACAACAAATACGGTAAAAGTTTTGTAGACGCCCAAGCATTAGGGCGATCTTGGCAAATAATTGCTTGATCAAAAACGAATTAAAAAGATTTAGTTTTCAATGCACAAAATAGAAGAATTTTTGCAGAAAATCAACACTCAAAAATCCTTTCACTACTGCTGAAAGAATCATCCGCTGTTATTTCAGGTCCATTATATTATAAGCTATTATGGTTTAGTCTATCAGGGGGGACATCGCGGTTGAAAATAGGTCAAGTAACACCTCTGTTTAAAAAGGATGACGAGTCAAACAAAGAAAACTACCGAACTGTAACTGTACTCGCTGCACTAAATAACATTTTGAAAGATTGTTGTCTTCTCATTTGGAGAATTTATATCATAAAGTTCTGGAGAAGACCGTGAAACTGTATACGCATGCGGATGACGGGCAACTATGTTCTTGGGATTCGAACCCAGTAGCGCAGGAGGTACGTATCGTACGTGTAATTGAGATCGCAAACAACTGGTATCTACGTAATGAACGATCGTGAATCCAAGTAACATCAAGAAATGGCTCTGGGCAAAAGAATCCTATCAGTTTTTGTTTCAAACTAATAACATCACTGATCTCTTTTGGATCACTCTAGACAAGCTAAGGAACTTAACTTTAGGCAGCAACTACTGTAGCTTAACATCGCACTGCTGCTAGACTCATGAAGCTGAAAAACTCGAGAAACTGAACAAACATGTTTTAAGGCGTATTTTCAAAGACTGGAGTTCGGAATATGATACTTTTTTAAAACGTTGTAAAATAGCAAGTTAAGCAAACACGCAGATCATTTACAAATAATATTAGATTATAAGGAATTTAGGAACAAATTATTAACTCATTAATTTATATTCTAGTTTTTTTTCTCCTTTTATGTCTTTCCCTTCTCTATTGTCACACTATTTTTTTACTCTAACTTAACACAGTCTCACTAGTATTAACACAATCTATTGTTTCATAGCTATCTTGTACACGCTGTACTTAACATTTGAGGTGATATAAAATTTGTATGTATGTATGTATGACAAAACATGAAATCGTCAATACGTTTGCCTACGATGATATTTATGATTCTTCGAACTCTATATACGCGAAAAAGAACTACAAATTGAATCAGAATCAAACGCGATCAGTTTTCATCACTCTCAGTTCAAGATAGAATCCATATTTTTTAAGATAACTGTGGGCGATTTTAGTCGGCATTTATAAACCCCAAAATGGCTCAGACTAAAACCTTAAACTTTTAAAAAATGTTTTTGTTTGTCAACATGAAACGCACGTATGAATATATTGAATGAATAACTAGAATTGGTTATGAGCACAAACCTACTGCATCAGTGCCTCTCCAAGCAACTGGAACTTGACTTTCGTCTCTAAACCTGCAAGTAAATGTTTGTATTAATGAGCATCAAGGTTGAGAGTGAGAATGACGTTTGAACAATCGTCGCAGTTATGTACGCAGTCTGAAAAAATAAAAGTTTAGGCTTCTGGGATACCGGTGCAGCGCACTCGACCGCTGCACTGATCGCTGCCTTCTCTTTCGCAATTCCTTAAATTGCATACACAACCCCGAAGTCATTGTTTCCACCGCATAAAAATTTCAGCCTCCCTATAACGTTGAAAAAGTGACAAGCGTATTATAATTCCTTCTTTTATTGTTTTACATAAAAAATAAAGATCCTCCAATTTTCCAATGAGATGTACATGTTCATAGTAATGATTCAAATCTTAAAACCAGCTGCTCGATTTTTAAAATCTTCCGTGACGTTTTTTTCTTAACATTCACACTCGCTGTATAACTACATAAGACCAATAAAAATTGATTTCATGTTTCTCGTCAGCCACTTTCAGAAAATTGATGAGGAAATTTTTCATTTTTCATTATTCATGCATTATTTTTCAATATTGGAAAAATATGGACCTTTTGCAAGGCGCGTAAAGCTGCTTTTTTAGTTGATAGTGACTCTATAGTATCATTGATATCGAAGAAAACTGGGCAGAGAGAGTATCCTTTAAACAATAATACACCCCGAGTTTATTTTGGGAAGATTTATATGTTTTCATTTTGCTGTGCTCTGTGGTAAATTTTGATCGTACAAATTTCAAAGCTGTTATGGTTTCAACATGCAGCAATGCAAATATTAGAGAGAGTTACACTAGATATAGTAGAGTTCGACAGTCTAACGCTTCTTATCCATTCATATCTTTGTTTTTCGAAAAATAATAAACAATCAAAACTTTCCTCGCGATGGCAAAATTCCATGCGGGCGGGCGCTGACGAGAAACATGAAATCAATTTTCATCAGGCCTAAAACGTATATACACACAATGTTTCCATGAAGGGAGGAAAAAAATTCAGTCTTTAAACTGGGTATTTTAGCTTTTAACAGTATAAAAATAAATGTTTGTTTATCTAATTAGTATTACATCTTTTACCTTTAGTTTCGTATTTTAGTTTCCACCTATCACAGCCCACCGCCTTTTCTCTATCTGCCTGCATACTGATATTTCCTTACATAGACAGTTTATTTTCTCAATAAATATTTTGATTATTTGACGAAGGACTAACCGGCTTAATACAACAGCTTTGTGCTTTCCCTTTTTCCGATGATCAAACTTTTTAGCTTTGGGTTGGTTAAAACATGTGCTACAATTTAAAAGTTTGTGCATTTGCAACACAGAAATCCTATTTTAGTCAGCAATACCTACATTCTAAAAACATTTGTTGCTTCTCCTTTCAGCTTTTCCAGACTAGAAATTTTCTTTAAAATTTTAAATATCTGGAAAACCATTGTCCAAATGAACGGTTGGCAAGGTGAGCATAGTTCCTGATCTGATTATAAGAGTCTGTATATGATGGCAGCCCTTTTCTAAAATTAAATCAATATTTCAGTTCCTGTTGCAAATTTTCAGACCTTTAAAGGTGGCCTCAAAATTTCGGACTATTTCAAGACATAACGACTGGAAGGATATTTTTAAATAAAACAAAAACAGAAAAAATCTCAAGAACTTGATGCATTCCTGTGAAGGAACAGTTTCCAACGATTCTCACACCGCTAAACGTTCCCAGTCTTCTCAGTTTTTTAAAGGTTTTCTCGTGTTCTTCAAAGTTACTTTTGCATGTACTAAGATGTTTCTTTAATTTCGTAAAAATCCTTTTTTTTTTGTTTGTTATTTATAGCTTTTTGTTTGTTCTTTCGCACGTACACATGTCAGTTCTTCAACATTACATGTCGTGGACGGTATCACTTAGCAAGTGAAACATTTCAATTTGATTTCCTTCTTACAAGAACTTAATAAGTATCAAAAGGTGAAGTTCTTTTCAAAGATGTTCCCGCTTTTTAGGTCGCTTAAAACAAAGTTTGTAGTCTCCTATTCTGAAATACGGACGTGCGAGATGCATGTCGTTTAAATGTGTGCAAGACCTTCATTACGGTTTTTCTCGTACACGGCTACTTAAATTTCGCACGATGTGTAGCCGGTTCAAACACGAGGGATACTTTCCCATCCACGCGAATTTGTGTTTTAATGCTTCTAAATCTATGTGTTCAACGTATTAATCCCGTCGAATTAAGCTTTTTTCAAAAATTAAATTATAAACCAAAGGAAATATTTTCTAAGGCAGGTGGAAACGAAAGACTAAAATGTTTTAAGTGACCCAATCGTTAAAATAATAATTGAACTAAACTGATGTACTGAATCGTCTGTAGAGATGATTGAACAAATTTCATATACAGAATGTAAATGGTATCTGAACAGATATAACTAGAAGGCTGTTAGAATTAGATTTCAAAACAGTTACTGTTTATTAGCAAGATACCTAAAATGCGTTCAATTCTACAATCTGGTTTCGGCTCCATTAAATTCTGTATCAGTTGAAGAACAGTTCAGGTGGAGCCACCCACTAAGTGAGCACAATAACTGAACAACATTAGTAATTAAAAGTACGGAAAACAAACATATAAAACTGTGAGAAACCAGTAATCGCAGCACACTCTAAACAACATGTATTTTATTTCCCGCGCGTACGTATTTGAGCACTCTACTTACCAACAGTATGTAAGTCCAACAAAAATCACTGCCTGGGAAAATGTCACTAATAGTTTTTTGGTATTTCTTTTGCAGAACATTTCTCTTTTGGTGGATTATGGTTCGTATAAACGGCGCGGTTGGATACAAAACTAACTTATTATAAAAACTTCAATCGTTAAAACTGTAAACAGAAAACTTAAGAACAAATATATACGAAAGGCGAAAGAATCAACAAACCTTGACAGGTATACGGCTACATCCCACAAGCGTCACCTTACATTATTACTTATTATCTTCAGTGGGAAGCTGAGCTTGGTTTTTGTAAGCTATGCCATGCTGATAAGGCATAAAAAATTCGAAAGAATTGCTAATAAGATCTAGTCGAGGCGGCTGGCCTGTCACAGGTAATCTCTAGCGTTTGTTCTACTACATGGAAACAGCTGTCCATGTGTACTAACTGTTGTTTCCAGTAGATTTAAGGGGTAATTCCCGCTACCAACGTGGCCTCATGCAGTATAAGTATTTTCTATGGCTTCAACTAACACGCATGCATGTTCTGTCGATATTGATGATTATCATTTATCTCACAATCAACAAGCATTATAGTTTCAATACTACTTGACAGATGAAACAGACCTACATACGTGATTAACATTGTTTATTTTGTTTTATGGTGCGCTGAGTGAAGTGATCGTGTTTCAGGATGTACTGAAGCTGGTAGCTAATAGAAAGAGGGAAGTTGCGATGAAAGCAGGGGGGGGGGGGGGGCGAGCGAAAATGTCTATCCATTCCTATTAAATGAAGTTAAACTTCTTATTGATTTGCTCGCACCGCTGCCTGTTGCGCGCTCCTCCTTAATATACAAAAATAGATATTGCTTGTATTCCATCTGAGATAGACGAAATACAGGTAAAACTTAAAAAAATCAATGTCAATAGAGCTGAACGAAGGTTGTTCAGAAAAGTATGAAAGAAGAAGAGAGAACCAGTCAATTGAAAGAAAGGAATTCTAGTAAGACTATACAAAAGAACGCAAGAACAGCAGAGGCGTATTACCCATCATGAGCTGTACACTAAGTAGATAAACACACTTTGTGTCTATTCTTTTAGCACAGTATTATGGAACTGGTCCACAATAGAGTGAATGACGCCCTCAGAATAGAAACTTTCGAAAAAACAACGGCAACGTTCTGGAAAGAAAGGAGGAAAAGTGAAAAACAATAGTCGGTGAAGATGTAGGAAGAATAGAAAAAACAATTATATGGAGGACTATAACCACTGGACTGTGAGACCAAAGTTAAGATAAAGATATGTAATATAAACTGAGAACTTGCATAAACTATGTTTCATCTGTCTGACAGATTGTGAAACAGTATGATGACCACTGCGAGTGACGGGGTAACAAAAGAATTGAGGAAATAACAGGCCAGAACAAGATCGGCAAACAAATAAGCAAGTAGAATCGAATGAAGTGGGTTGGCCTCGTTGTGAGTAATAAATACAATGAGATTCAGACATGGGTTGGCAGTCAGAAGAAAAAATTACAATAAAAAAAAGACAAAAAAAAAAAAGCATGGAGAAGAGCTGTGGACTAGAAGAGGGTAGCCCGTTTTTAAGGAAGCTAGGCTGCTGTGGCAGCACACAGAGATAAGTGGAAAAACAGAGTCGAGAACTTATGCGCTCAGCTTCATAGTGACGGAGAGAGAACTAAGTGTCCAGTAGGTAAAGTAAGAAAACAGCAAAGTGACACTGTTTGTTTAGACGCTGATTGCCTTTGCATCAAAAAAGAGAGACGTCTATTTATCCAAACATCTTTTAAACACAGTTGAGCAAATACTAAGCAACAAACTACACAAGATGTTTTTTTGATAGATGGCAATGATTGAGTTAACAGTTAACTCACGAGAATGTTCTTATACTCACCTTTTTAGTCTAACTGGTCTTTTCTTCTCTCAAATAAAGCCAACTAAAACTTATTTGGATTACAAAACTGACTTAAGCTTGTTATGAACAGCGCTTCACCTTTCTATCCCGGCGTTTCACAAACCAGGTGACTCATTGGAGCTGTCACTTTATTCCAGATTCTGTAGTGTGAGCGGATAAGGAACTTTGACTCCCCCCAGAATGGGACACTAATCTATCGCAGGTTAGCTCCCTTTAATTGTTCTAAAAATAAGTCCCTCTCAACCTAATAGTAATTTCATAAAAAATATCAGGTTCAAGTTTATTCACAATTGTTTATTCACAATTAATCGCTAACAAAATATCAAGGGAAAATATCAAGATATTAATATAATATCAAACGATAAAAAAGCCAAAGATAATAGAGGACGTATTTACTAAGACTCGGGTCCTTAAAGCACTTAATGACTGACCCCAAGGGAAACAGTGAGTTTTGTTTACCCGAGATACTCAATGTTCTCTGAGGAGAAGCGGAGGGAAACTGATTGAGTGTCGAGGGGAAACAAAACTCACTGTTTCCCGTGGGGGCAGTCATTAAGTGTTTTGTTATAACTCCCAACTCAAAATAGAACAATACACGGATGTCGGTTAACAATTTAATTGCAAAATGTTTCAAAACCCAGTAATTACTGGGTTGCCTGTGGGAAACCAGCCTTAAAATGTGTTCGGTTTTTTTTTTCTGTCTTTGTCGACAGAAAATCTAAAAGTTGCGCAAGAATCTTAGTTAGGGCTAATGACGTCATGTGTTAGGTGATTGGCTGGGCTCTGTCACTGAGGTTACCATGACAGCTTGAATGAAGTGCGTTTGTTACTTTTATGTCAAACATCTGCAGTATTTCTTAACTGATGTCCGTAAATCTATGTTCGAAGCTCAGCAAACACATGGATTATACTCTAATCTGTAAAAGAGAACGAAGACCTAACCTGTTCGTAACCAGCACAACAGCAACAAAATTATGAAGAACGCAAGCTGAATACTCGCATCAACAAAGATATGAAATGTCTCCTTCGACCTGCTTAGAAAAAAATTTGAGCGTTAAGCCCCGCGCAATGGGTTTCAACATTTGCTTCAAAATCCATTCGATTTTATCGAACGCTGTTTACGAATGTTGAAAGACGCTAAACACTGGGTGGACAAACGGTTTCAATATTTGTTTCGATTTTGTTTCAACAAAATGGCGTGAGAAGTCTGGTTTTCATATTTTTTTCATCATCGCTATTCCTATTATAAAAGCAAGTTTATGTGAAGTAATGCATAACACTAACAACAACAACAACAATTAATATACTTAAATACTAAGATTGCTTATTGTAATATTCCATCAAGAAAGCAAGGGTGTCTGAAAATTTAGAATACATACTGTATCTTTGTCTGAATGTTTAAAGGACACAATGCT
>JAOBBB020070602.1:0-13997 GCA_025331005.2 Zoanthus gigantus
AATGCTAAATTCTCACAAAAGTTGTGAAGAGATAATAGGGATTATCTAGTGAGAGTTGAGAACTTCATCAAAAGTCATGCCGTTTTTACACTAGACCCTTCAATTAGTAGGCCTTTGGCCGGCTAGAAATGACTTAACACCTAAATAAAGTCATTATTATTATAAACTACCTGTAAGCAGTGAGGTTTATGATTGTATATTGTATAAGGCTATAATAAAGTTTCCGTTATTATTATTATTATTATTATTATTATTATTATTATTATTATTATTATTATACTCTGTTCCTTTTTTAAACTCTGCAGCACTTTATGAAAAGGTTGAAGTTAAATCAGATGAAGAAAAAGACAAACCAAATGAACTTGTCGTTGTGCTGTCATCTGACCGAGGGTTATGTGGTGGTATTCACACCAATTTGGTGAAGGCTGTCAAAGCAACAATGGACGAGAAACCAAACTCGAATATGTTCATTGTCTCAATGGGTGACAAAGCTAAACAGCTTTTCCAGAGAACTCACAGTAAGTTAAGATTTCTTCACATTGCTCATTATAATTCTATGTAGACATTAAGGTTATTACAATTGAAGCCAATGGTTATTACATTTGAAGCCAATGGTTATTACATTTGTGACCAGTTATTACATTTATGGCCAGTTATTACATTTTTGACCAGTTATTACATTTGTGACCAGTTATTACATTTGTGACCAGTTATTACATTTATGGCCAGTTATTACATTTGTGACCAGTTATTACATTTGTGACCAGTTATTACATTTGTGGCCTCTACAACTCTGGGTTTTAAATCCTAAAGGTGTTCTGTTATTTGCATTGTGCAAAGTTGATTAATATAAATCTCTTATCAGGTAAAAACTTGCTGTTGAGTTTGAGCGAAGTGGGCAAAAAGCCACCAGTGTTTCCAGAAGCTGCGTTTGTGGCACAGGAGATTCTTGACAGTGGCTTTCAGTTTGATTTTGGGAAAATGTTTTATAATCAGTTCAAGTAAGTAAGTTTGGTGGTTTAGTGCTACAGTAGTTTGAGAGATTAGGATAATTATTGAAGTATTAACTAACTTTTTTAGCTTAAATTTTTTTAATTTCCCCATATGTAGTGTAAAAATAAGATTCTGCAAGTAGAGCCATTTACAAAGTTGCTTTGATCAAGTACTAATGGACCCACTCAGCCACTCTGATTAAGGGCCAGCTTTGCTTAAAAGCAGGTGGGCGTGGTTGGTGCAGATGTAAGATCTCTGCCTTCTAGCCACAAAGTCCCTGGTTCGATCCTCGGCTTTGCCAAAATTTGATTATTTGTGCAACCTTTTCCTCCTAAGCTAACTCAGCTTTCCATCCTTCCGGGGTAGGTAAATGAGTACCAGTGTCTGCTGGGAGCTAACCTGCGATGGACTAGTGTCCCATCCAAGGGGAGTCAAAGCCTCTCATCTGCTTAACACTATAGAAACCAGAGATAGTGCCGGCTCCATGGGCCACTTGGCTCGTAAAGGATTTAGCTTTAGCTTGCTTAAAAGTAATTTTTTAGGTCTTGTTTAAAGTTCAGCAAGGGGTGTGTGGGTTAAGAAGACTTTTGCTTCTCAAATTGTAATTTTTGCATGAAATAATATGCATTTTTATTGTTAAGAATTATGGTTGCATCTTTGAGTTGAGTGAACTAATATTTTGTAGGTCAGTCATATCCTTTAAAACAAGCACAAAACCACTTTACTCCTTTGATGCCCTGAATTCTGCTGGTAAGTTCTAACGGATTAATTACATTCTATACAATTAAATGAAGAACACAGGTTCAGGCATATTATGCTTTCTCAGTTTCTGTTAGTTAACTAGGTTTAATAGTGAAAACAAATAACAAATAGCTTTTCACAGGACCCTTGCTCTACAGTGATTGTATAAGCTCTTCCTCTTTGTTGCTTTTGCAAGTTAGGTACAAAGTGGGTAGTGTTCAAGTGCACTCATTTGATTTAGTTTTGAAGGTACATTTAGAAATTGTGTATGTCAATCAACTTGCATATAACTTTTTCTATTGAGCAGGGTTGTCAATAAGCTCCATGCTGGCTATTTGAACATTTTCTCCGGCTGGAAATTGGTGGAGAGAAACAGTAAAAACAGGAGTCATTACAAAAACGCTTTAAGAAAAAATAGATATAATAAAATGTGCTGTCTACTTTCAGAATATTTCTGCCAAATTCCAATCTTATTGGTAACCCTGTGTATCACTGTTATCCATAGAGTGTATAAAATGATGCCATTTCTTTCTACTCATCATTAATCACTATTTTTGTCTGCACTGGCAGAATGTGCACCATCATGAGATAACTGCTTTGAATTCATAGTTCTTGATCTTTGACAAGAGCATTCAGGCAAATTGTATCAAGGTCTCCCCATGCTTTGATGTTGTCTCTCCATCTTTTATGTTGCTATCCTCTATTTCTATTTCCATTAGTTGTGTCTTCCAAAAACATCTTGCTTTGCTATTCGCCAGTTGTTAAATCTCATTATCTTCCTTCAACTGGTGGCAAACTGTCCCTCGTGTTCTTTAAACCAGAAATAGTTCTTTTGAAAATGTGTAAGTCAGCTGTGCGTAATTCTGTGCAAGACTCTACAAATTCTGATGATAGCAACTTATTCAAGGTCTTTATTATATAATATTATTGAAGTACAATTATATTATTGCTCATTTCATTTTGATTATGCTATAGACCTTTTTCACGGTATAAATTATTCTTTGTCTCCTTTCAAATTTGCCCGTCAAGCCTCGTTCAAGAGCTTTAACTTCAAAAGAAATGTTACCCAATACGAGGCTGAACGGGCAAATTTGAATGCAAACAAAAGAATATTTAAACCGTGAAAAAGGTCTATTTGATAACAGCTTCAGATTCTATGAGTGCCTATGATGATCTTGATGCTGAGGTGATAAGAAACTACCAGGAGTTCTCACTGGCCAGTTTGTTGTACTACGGCATAAAGGAAGGCGCTTGCAGTGAACAGAGCTCAAGGATGACAGCAATGGATGCTGCATCAAAGAATGCTGGTAAGTTTGGAGGATGAACCATTCAAGTGCTGTAAATGCTGATTTGTAACCCAAAGTTTATTATTGCGGCATTTATTTCAATTGTACATAGTTCATTTTTGTGTAAAGCAACAAACTATGATTATTAGTAACTTAAAATGATGATAACGATGATGATACAAGTGAACTATAGAAAAAGTAAACAGCGTAGAAAATTTCTGAATAAATAGTAAAACATTCATTTGTTTAGTTTTTGTACAATATAAGTTGTTATTCAAATGTGGGAAAATATCGATCCAATTTTGATCCGGGTTTATCCCCATAAACGTGGGTTTCCTGATTTACCCCACTCTAACAGCAATCTCTCCAACTCCCACTCTCCATCTCGCTCGATTCATGGCATCCTATTCCAAACCAATACTCTTGCTCTCCTTCTCCACTTGTGTCTTCCACATCTTCTTTGGTCGACCTCTCTTCCTCTAGCCCTTCACTTCAGACTCCAACGCTTTTCTCAAAACATGGCCATCATCCCTTCTCAACACATGCCCATACCATCTCACTCTATTCGCCTTTGTCATCTGAACCACTGTTTCCTTCTGGAAAAATAATTAATAGCTATGTGGGTTGTATGTTTCATCACACTGAAATGTGCTACTTGCTGTAATTTTTAATTACTGTATATGAGTATGCTTGTATAAAATAGTAGCATGGTTAGCATTGTTCGTAAGATCTCTGCCTTCTACTGTAGACACAAGCTTTCCAGTTCAATCCTTGCTCTTTTGAGATTTGAATCTTTTTGTGACCTTCTTTCTCTTCAAAGGTAACTCAGCTTTGCGAGGTTGGTAAATGAGTACCAGCATCTGCTGGGAGCTAACCTGCAATGGATTAGTGTCCAGTCCAGGGGAGGGTCAAAGACTCATCTGCTTAACACTACGGAAACTGGTTCAGAAGAGGATTTATCTTTACATTCTTATATTATAAAAGTGTTAAATATTAATTATTATATCAACCATATTTATTATTATATATTTTTGTTTCCTTGCTGATGGTACAATTTTACTTTCACAGGTGAAATGATTGATAAGTTGACGCTGACCTTCAACAGAACTAGGCAAGCTGTCATTACTAGGGAGCTTGTAGAGATCATCTCCGGTGCCGCAGCCTTGGATTGATCAGTGTGCATTGGACTTGTGTTGTTATCAGAATTGTTGTATTTGATTTATTGTCCAACAAACCTTTGGTGAATAAACTCTAGTATTATCAGTGAGAGTAATGTTATTCCAGATTTTTTGATGATTGCTTGTTGTATTTAAAAATTCCAAAAACCATATTCATTCTGGGCGGTCTCATGCATCTCGATTAAAGTGCGATAGGAGGTAGAAAATGACAGAGTTATTTATTAGTTTTTTGTGCATAGACTTGGTTGACATTTTGGTTTAATTAACAATTAGACATAGGACCTTGAGTCCTGTTATCTCTACTCCTTGGAATCCCACTAGGTTCCTTAAGTTTTCTAAAAACAAAACATCAGAGGGAGTAGCGTCACTTATTCCCTGTTACAGAGGATTAACCTAAATTTGATATTCTTCAACTGAATTGAAGGAGCCACCTCTTGAAACATAACCAGATTAAATGGCTGGTATGGAGTTTGGCTTTAAGTTGACTTGCTTTGATCTGTGTAGCTTTAACTTTAAAGTACATAAATTATGAAGTAAAAAACAAGTTTACCTCAGGTGTTAGTTTAAGTGCTCAGTACCTGAAATATCCAGTTTTGAATGAGCAAAAGCACTTAGACTATGCTGATTTGAAATCTTGAAAATGGTCCACTTCAGGGTGTCTCCATTTTACACTTGGCCAACGGTCAGATTTTAATAGATATGACATAGCCTGTGGTTCTGCAGTTTTAAATTTCATGGCAGAGAAGAAAGCAAAGAGAACTTGAAAATGAAAGGGACTCAGTAAAGGTTAGAATGCTTTCGCTATCAGACACTTTTCACTTCTCAACAAAGCATGCTAGAAGAAACAAATCCTGTCCCATCTAGTTGAAACCACTGGTTACGTCATCAGAGTCAGTCAACAGTCTCACAATACACCTGTTTGGCATTTTTTAGCTTTTTTAAGCAGCAAAAAAACTTTTTTTAAAAATTTTACTAACTCAAATATTTTATTTTGTAATGAGAGTGTTGTCTGCAATTTTTTTTTACCCCATTTGCACTTTAAGCACCATTAAAATGGTGCAACAACTGCTGAGAGTCAAGTTGCATTTTAAGGACCACAAATTCAGTGGTCATTAAAAAATAATAATTTGATAATGATAGTAATAATAATAATATTAATAATAATAATAACAATAATAATTTAAATTGAGTCGGAAAATAGTAAGATCTTATGGGACTTTAAAATCCAAACTGATCTACCAATCGAGGCCAACAAGCCAGATATTGTTGTACTTGACAAAATCATGAGAAAGTGCTTTATTATTGATGTTGCTTGCCCATTTGACATCCGAGTTAGCGCAAATGAGCAAGAGAAAATAGACAAGTATCAAGACTTGGGAAATCACGAGAATATGGAAGAGTGTGTGTAGATGTGGTGGTACCCATCATAACTGGGGGATTGGGAACTCTCCCTAAAGGCCACAGAACATGGTTAAATTTTATAGACATGGGGGAAGATCTAGGTCTTTTACAGACAGCGTGCATACTGAGATCGGCACGTATTCCTAGAAGAGTAGTGGGGATGCAAGGTTAAGAAAACGTACGTGCGTTTAGTCGAGAAGTGTGATTTCATAGCGCTATGAAGAACGAAAATAACCCGTTCGTTTGTTATTAAATACGAAGCCCGTGAAACGAGCTGGCTCCTAACTTGTAATAATTTCCATGCATTTAGTAGCCTAGCTAGTTCCTTTTTAACTCGTGTATTGAAAATCCACGAGTTTTTTGGAAGGAACTTTTGAACCGGAAGTGTCACTCACTCACTAGAGTATCATTGTAAATTCATGAGCCGCAAACTAATCGGTCAGCAGCAACTAGTGGCTACGAATAAGTGGTAAATAATTCCATTTTATTACGACTACTAGAGACACGAGGTAGTCACGGTACAATCCACGAGTTTACCTTTGAGTGCTTTTGATTTAAAATATCTCTACAATCAAAAATTAGATGAGATCACCTTTTTTGAGAGGGTCTTATTGGTCTTAGGCTTCCGAGTCGTAGGTTTCCCGACACCCAAAGCAAACCACTAAAGATTAAAAGTAATATTTTCTCAAACTTGTTCAATGAAAAATATGGGCTCAAATTGGGAGAATTTAACAAAACAAACTGGGACTGAAATGGAGTACGACGGTGGTTGTGTTATTTGAACAACCCAACCCCTGATAAACAACTTTACCGAGTGTTACGTTGCAAAAATGTTGTGAAACTATTGCACTTTTGGTTTGAAAAAAATTAAAAATTTTGTATTTACAAGTAATAGAGCACGGTAGTGGTGTATTAGACAACAAAACCCTTGATAAACAAGTTTACCGAGCGTTAGCATAGTAAGAATGCTGTGACACTATTGTGTTGTTGCTTTGAAAAAAAGAAAAGAAATACTTAGTATTTACAAGTAATAGAATATGGCAGTGGTTGTATTAGACAACACAATTAACAACCCCTGATAAACAGGTTTACAGAGCGTTAACATGGCAAGAATGCTGTAGCACTATGGCACTGTTGGTTTGAAAAAATAATGGCAGCATTTAGTTTTTAAAATAGAGTACGGCAGTGGTGGTATTAGACAACTTACAACTCAAGTGTTCAGCCATTTTGCGTTCAGTTCCAAGCGAAACAAATTACGAAGACAAAGTAGCTGAACACGAACCCAGGTAGATTAACAATCAACTGTGCTGACAGGAAACCATTCATCTGGGTAGGGATGCCATACTATTCTCAAGTCCAGAATAAATTGGAGGGGAAGCCAAATTCAAACGACGGAGGTTCAAGCATGTCGCGTAGCACTGCGACAGTCACAGCTGTTTTGTTTCTTGAAACAGTGGCGTTTCGGTTTTACGACTGTTATACTTTCGGAGCACGTGACGTGCTCAGTAGCAGAAAATCTTTTAAGTTATTAAAGAACAATAAAAAAATAGACTTTAAAACTAAAAGTGATACCGTTAGCCGAATTTCAAACCAGAAGATACAACGGATCGGTTCTAAAACATGAACTTTGCTTGACTGCGATGCGATGTTTTCCTTTGGCTGACACGTGTACAAGTGAAGTGTGCGCTGTTACGTTAACAAAAGAATACTAAAAGTAACGTCTTAAGTCAAAAAATAACGAAAAGGCGACTTTATTTCCATAACTTGAGTGAACGAAGAACGAGTCGATGTTAACAAGAAATATATTTTCGTTTCCAATTCCATGCTTGATTTGATGTCATAAATTTGGATAATAGCTGCACATACAAAATTCCAAGTATTGCTTGCAAATAAATTCTGGCATCTTTGACAAAAGCCGTGCCTGGTAATGTGAAGTAAACGGCTAGTGGGAAAACGAATCCGAAATTCCCCTTTGTCACGAACTGCTGGTCAGCGCTCAACCTTAGAAAGGTTTACGGACAGATACGGACAAAACTCAATGGCATAGTGGTGACTGGCTTATAAAGCTAGTAGCCACAAAAATAAAAAGAGGGGAGCAAAATAAACGAAAGGGAATCAAATCGAAAAATTGATAAACGGGGGGAAGAATAATAAACGATGTGTCCATTTCCAACACAACTGGAATCAGAACACGTTTACTGGTTTTAAATCAAGTATCGAATTTCAAATACCATAATTCCTCGTGAAATTCAATAACTTAATAAACGGGGGGTCTAAATAAGCTGCAGGGGTCTGCAAAAATCACAAAAAATAAATGTCCCCTCGTTTATTCTGAAACTGGGAGAAATATCGAATAGACCATTTTTGCATTTGTAGCTGTTGTTTTCCATACAACCTCGTACCCAGGCTCATTTCACTGACGTCATGACTACGTGAAATGAGCCAGGGTACGAGGTTGCTTTCTACAATGACAGCGTACTCAATTTGTAGTATTAGACTCACTATGAAGTTAAATATTCCTAAATGCCAACGTAGTTTTTCACTACTTACAGCTGTATAGTTGAGCTGTGACTTCTCGCTCTCTCACTAGTACTTTTGAATATTTAACAACAAAACGAGGCTAAGGCGGTATAAAGTGAATCTACAGCAACTAGGAATTCGAAACTGGTCTATTCGAACAATTATCCCTTCCTTTTTTTCTTGAGTATAATTATCATTTAACAAAACTTTAAAGTTTGTTCGTTTATTTTCCACGAGGAACTAATTACATCATTGTTCTGAATTCAAGGTAGAATGCTAAAAACAGCTCAAAAGCTTTTGGGATAGTATGTCAAATGTTAATTTACTACTTTTAAAAATGGAGAGATCCAAATTGCATGGTTCTCTTCAACAACGTTTGTCCGATCATTGCAACAATAACAATGAAAACCGCTTTGTGACTGCTCAGCTTAAAAGTTTACTCATTCATTTCGTTATCATTGTTTTAGCCATATTTTAGAAGATATCAAAGGCACCCAATGGTAAACTCGTGGATTGTACCGTGGCTACTCCGTACCTCTAGTAGTCGTAATAAAATGAAATTATTTACCACTTATTCGTAGTCACTAGTTGCTGCTGACCGATTAGTTTGCGGCTCAAGAGTTTATGATACTCTAGTGAGTGAGTGACACTTCCGGTTCAAAAATCCCATCTTAACTTAACAACTATATAATTTTCCCCATGTCTACATCACTGAAAGCAAAGAACGCTGAGAAAGTTTTCAAAATAATCATTTATACTCTCAAAATGACCTTGAACCGACGAACGCATCACTTATCTTAGTTTTTTTAACGATGGTTTCATTAATTTTGCATGTATGATTTCCAAAACAAAGCCAGCTGTGTGGAAGAAACACAACAAAACAGTTGACATATAACGTACAGAACAAGTTGGGCGAATAAACAGAGGCATTCCGGTTCAGAAAAATCACATTTTTTGTTTACTCTTAACTTCTTTGTAAGAGCCATACGGGTATTTGTCTTCTCGGACTTAAGCTTTGTGAGTAGTAAACGATGAAATGTTTCTCCATAAAGCCAACCAAACACTAAGAACGTTTTGTTGTTTTAATTTCTTCTCGTTGATTGTTCCTTACAGTCCTGGAAACTCTAAATATAGTATTTCCACGCTCTGACTTTTGCGAAAACGACATGCAGGTGCTCCGCTCGATGCATTCTAACGTGCAGTATTTACAATTGTTCTTTTCCTTCTTCATAGATGTCGCTGTCCTATTTGCTTAAGGTCTCTAATATTAAGAAATTTTACTAAACAGACAATTTGAACACTGCCTGTCATTCTTGTGTCAAAATGCAGTACACTTATTTTTTTATATAAGCAACCAGTTTATAAGCAACCAAGAATCACTTGTCCAAAATTTAAGCAACCTTTAGGAGCGATTTGTCTAACCTTAAGCAACTGTGATAAGCAATTGAGTATTGAAAATATAGCTAAAAGAAACAAAATCACTTCCAAGAACCATTCTCTACTGAGCGACCCATACGCTAAATGATCCCTAAAATTACGCAACTTTTTGTTTATATCATGTGTTTGCTAAGCAACTGATTAGCAACTTTTAGACCTGAAGTAATGAAAATTTTTAGGGCTCGGGCCGAGTCAAGTTGCTTTTATAAAAAAAACTGTACATTTAAAGGGGCTATGCCACGACCTGCGAATGTGCAGGATTTTTGCCTCCTCAGATTATTTCCTCAACTGTCCGCCATATTGAATTTAGGAAATAAATCCTCGTTTTGACATCAAACCTCTATTTATAGTCCATTTTTTCAGAGTTTTTGTTCCTATACCTGAGTATTTTCTTCGTCCAGTTTCACTTTAGCTATAAACGCGAGACGAGGCGACAGAGTCTGGTGGCAAGTTTCCTTCGATGTCGATAAGGTTGCTTTTGTGCATTCATGCTTTTTATCCACATACTGTTTAGCAAATTAATTAAATGTTATCTCCAAGGCTTATTTTTCAGGAAAATAGCATCTCATGCAAATGCAAAAGCACATGCTCCACAAATGAATGGCGATCACTAATGAGACTCCAAGTTTTTATCATAAGTTAATTTGCCGATGTTAACCACTAAACTTACTAACGTATAACCGTTAGTAAGTTTTGGCACTTTTGCTTTGCATATACAGTTTTTAGATTATAGTCATGACCACAAATATGTTTACTAATTACATGGAGTGCTTAGAGCATTACTTGTTATTTCCTAACGAAACTTCAGTGTTGGCAAAACTGGTAGGAAAATTTACAAGGGTTAAACTTACAACAACGTCTATTGCTATCTTCGTTCTCCTTATAGGGCTGCTAAAACAATAACAATTCAAAAACTTTTTAAAAATTGTAAAAATTAAAAATATGTTAAAAAATTGTAGCTATTTTTTGAGGAATAAAGCCGCTTTCCTCCGCTGCCAGACCTGGAACCGCCGTGAGCGTACATCGCTCCCCACTAATGTAATTGAAATTAGACTGTAATCATCGGATCCACTGAACAAAAACCCACTAAGACGAAAGCAGAAAGACTATTGTATATCACAAACCGTTTATAGCGAAAATTATTCGTGGATGGCCAAGATTCAAGGCGATGAATTCGCTATATGTAGATCCTCCCGCGAAACTTTAAAAAATTGGGCCAAGTTTACTCGTTGTTGCCGAGCACGAGCAGCTGGTGACATCGCCCCTTAAAACAAAACTGTCTACACTTCTGCAGTAACAGAAACGATAACACGAACTGAGTTTATTGTCTGATTAATGACTGAAGCGTGAAATAAATCAATTAAAAAAAAAAAAAAACACAACTAACAAAGTATAATGTCGTTGTAGTATGTTCTCATGAATGATGCAATTAAGACTGTGATGCGACATCAGCCTAGAACGGTAACGGAACACAAATCATTTCAGTTTATTACGAACAACAACCTCAGAGTCTCTGTTTCTGGGTAATCGAATCAACAATGTCAATTTGTGAAACTGACTTAGAGGGAGGATGAAGCGTTAAATTAATTAACCAGCAAAGAGTGATCGTCTGCCAAGTTGTACACAAGTCCTACCACGATATGGTCGTGGAACCACCAATCTGCAAGTTGGTTAAAAAAAAAATAGGAAAAATTAATATATTTTTTAAGCATTTTAAACTTGCAAACTCATAACCTAATAAAAACAATAGCTTTCGTTGCAGTACTTTCCACTAAGTTACAGTAGAATTGAGCAAGAATATGTAGAGTTTATTATTGTAACTCAGAATAAATATTAGCAACTATAAACAACTAAACAAACTCCTAACTGATAACTCATAATCTAATCAAGAAGCAACAATTCATTAGCTTAAGTTTCCACTAAATTACAACAGCGATGAGCAAGATTATGCAGTGTTAAAATAATTGTAACTAAGACAAACTATTAGCAACAATAAACAAACAAACTAACTTCTACCTGCTAACTCATAATCTAATAACAGCACTAACAACTTTATTACCAAAAGTTCCACTATATTACAACAGAAACGAGAAAGATTATGTATAGTTTAACTCAGAATAACTATTAGCAACTATAGAAAAACAAACTAACTCCTACCTGCTAACTTATAATCTAATAACAGCAACAACTTTATAACCCAAAGTTTTATTTCATTGCATATAAAATCAAAGATAACCTGTGGTTGCTCGTGGAGTGACTCGCTTTCAGCTTCATACAACAAATATGATTGGCTAAAACGACGAACGACTAAGAATTGAGTCAATATTTCTCGATTACTGTTAATGTTGGATGAGCAGTGATATGATTGGATAAAACGACTTACTATTGTTACAATTTCCCCCCCCCCCCAGTCATTCTGATGCTTGAAGATTCTCCACTCGCAAAAAGAAAGATTATGTTAAGTTTAGAATTGCTTTTAGAATAACTATTAAAAACTATAAACTACTAAAGTTTTTTATGTTTATATCTTTCAACTTGTTATCATCTTATTGGTTAGTTTAAATTTTGTTCGTTAGTAACTGAATCAGTTTTTTTTTAAATAGTATCAGTATATATTCACTCACTTTGTAATTTATTTCATATGGCTGAAGATGATGTTAAGTAACATCGAAACATGTCCCATTAAAAAGTCGTTTTATTTTTAAAAATTGTTAGTTCATTTGTTCTATTGAGACCTTTTGGAAGTTTTAAAACAGTTTCAAAATGTAACTACCCTAAACATTCTACAGTTAAAAAAGTATTTAGTTATATAGTTTTGATATATTAGTACTGTAAGTACACAATCTATGAAAAATCGGTAAATTAGTTAAACAAACGAGATCTCGGATAACTAAAAAGCACAAAAATAAACTTTTAAAAGTCTTGAAGATTAGCGAGGACAAGCCAAGTTAAAATATTTGAAGTTTTCAAAACTTCAAACGTTTTTTATTGTTTCTCATTTATCATTTACTATAGAATTTTACATTTTCTAAAGTCCTCCCTGCATGCTATAATGTTAGGGTTTTAAAAAAGAAAAGTTAGGTTTTTTGTTACTTAAGACCTCCATAAGCAAATTAGTAAACTATAGCTTCTTCCACTGATCTTTAAATTTGTCAAGGTTTTGCAACGTTTAAGATCTGAGAACTATAATTTTAGTAGGCAGCCAATTCACGCTTAAAAAAATTACCAACCTGTTCTTTATTCGCAGCTAGCCAAAAATCAGTTCTGTACCATTAGCTGGTTGTTATCTTCTATTGCAGGAAAACGTATTTTCAATGTTTAAATAGCAAGTTGACTTAAGTAGCAAAAATACAAAGTTAACACAGCTGCAGTGTCGTCCTACTAGTACGTAGTACATATTATAAACATTTTTGCATAAATCAAACGTCAACTTTTGTCTGCTGAAAAACAGCTGAAATAAGATTAGAACAGCCATTTGTAGCAGCTGCATGGAACAACTAATGTAGATCTGTTGGTGTAATTTAAAATTTTAAAAACATTTGAATTAATTTGCTTTTTTTCCCTTGTGCGGTTTTTCAACTGTGTTCTTTGGTCAAGTTGATGATAGATGTACTTTATTGTTATAAAACTTGCAGTCAAATAAAGCTGAAACATGTTAGACATTACAGTATATATTTATAGTAATTTGAAATTGAAAATTTACATTTATAAAAGATTAAAAGATTCAAAAGTTGCAGGATGTTATAATCTAAGAATTATAAAGATGGCTCATTAAAAAACTCTTTTAAAAAGATCTGTTTGACAAAGCGGAGCAACAAACTAGCATTTGTTTCTAAGATTATAGATGCGTTTACTCCTCTTTTGCAAGAGTTTATTGTTATAAAACTTGCAGTCAAATAAAGCAGAATTATGTTAGACATTACAGTATATATTTATTTATATAAATATAGTAATTCTAAAATTCGAAAGTTACAATTTGTAAAAGATCAAAAGATTCAAAAGTTGCAGGATGTTATAATCTAAGAATTATAAAGATGGCTCATTAAAAAACTCTTTTAAACAGATCTGTTTGACAAAGCGGAGCAACAAACTGGCGTTTGTTTCTAAGATTGTACATGCGTTTACTCCTTTCTGGCAAGAGTTTATGTAGTTTGTGACTGGGATCTTTGATTATGCTTTTGAACTGAATCGAATAGGATCGTGGTGAGCATTTCTCTCTTTCCGAATACGGCGGTTTTAATAATAGGCATATGTATGGTGTGGTGTTAGGGTTTAGTTATATTACATTTTATAAGTGTGACAAGCCAAGACACAACAACACGCAACCATGTTGTAAAACTCTCCTTTATTTTAGTGAGCATGTACGTATCTCACAGGAGTCCCAAAACTTAAGAGGGTAACACTACATCTCCCCTTTTCAAAAGAAGCCTAATCGCTCTAA
>JAOBBB020070665.1:0-13996 GCA_025331005.2 Zoanthus gigantus
CGTTAGCTCGAGTTAAGTTGTCTCCCGTTGTGTAGACTTAAATAAATTGCGTTTCGTAGAAATAGCGAGGTTGTTATCTTTCTGCCGGTAATTAGTTACCGTAACAAGTATTAGGGCAATTATTTTTTTTTGTGCAATTTTTGTAGCTGTACACATTATGTTTTTTTTTGTTTCTTGCAGAGCGAGTTCCTAAAAACAATTTTAAAAAAATTTTATAAAATGGGGGATAGGCTTAAACAACGGTAACAGAAAAAGTTGCCTATATTTAAGTCATTCTTTATATCGGGAATTATGGTTAATGAAAAATTTAGGACTGAATTTCTTATTATGTGAGTCAAAATTTGTTTTTTTTTTGTTAAAATGATTAAAAAACAGTTGTTGTGTTAGATTAAAAAACAATTTTGAGAAAATTAGAAAAAACTGGCATTTAGTAACAAGGTCAATAAACTCTATGAAATGAGGTCATCCTTGATGAATGCTAATTCTGTGCTCAAAGGGGTTTAAAAACATCCGAATTTGTTCTACGATGAAGAAAAACTCAGTGATTAGAAAACACTCAGACAATAATGAACTGTTTAATGTTATTATAACAAAAATTGTACAAAACTACTGTTGTAACTGTGATATTGACTGCTCAGTTGAAAAATGATGTTGATATTGTACACGAATTGTAGAATATAAAACGAATTAACCTGGAAAATATTTAAATGATCCAGTTTCATGTGTAAAGGTGTAGAATGAACCTATAATTTAGATTTCGTAATTGTTCACACAGCCTGTTTCTGTCAAAGAAAGATATAAATCATATTATATGGCAAAGTAGAGCATTTTGTTACAATAGGAGAAATAGCGATTTAGTAGCTTTTTAGAGTTTTTTTCCTAATAAATAGAATAAAATCAAACCTATAATCATATCTATAGGTTTTGAAATGTTTTTGCAGACATGATTACTCTGAAGATTAATATTAAAGAAATCTTCATGAAATGTACCTACCTTTTTCACGCTCAGAATGTTGTTACTATATAATGTTTATAGTATATTGGTGCACTTCAATTTATATTTTTTGCACTGGTTTTCATATTATAACATTTTTGTTTCAATATTTACCTAAAGTTTGTTTGATCTCATCCAGTGAACAGGAACAAATAGTCCTTGATCTCGGTGAGGGTAAAAGATTTAGTATTATCAGTAATTTATCAATGAGCTTTGAAATATTAGTTTTATTTAATTCCATACTACAGTATAGAAACATCTACATCTCTACATCCATAAGTATTACAAGGATTTGAAATAAAAAATAAATCAATTAATAAATATGAAATACATATAAATTTATAATAATTTTTAGTGGTATATACACTATAAATGTAAGCATTACAAATATTTTAAAATAATAAATTATTTATAGAAATCAATTAAAATTAATTAATTTAATTCATTCTATTAATTCTAAGGAAATCTAAGGTTAATGTTCTAAGTTTATCAGTAGTAGGAGCTTGAATTATGTTTTCCTGGAGTGAGTTCCAATCCCTCACTGTTCTTCGGAAAAAACTGTTGTTGTAATAATTGGGACCAGTTGACACCTGAATAAATGACCTAGAGTGATGTTTTTTGTTTTCTTAACTGGTTGTTGTAGATCATTTGGCAAATGAATAGCTATCTGAGTATTAATTATTTTGTAAAATATATTAAGCCGATTTACGGTTCTTCTATTTTCTAAGCTATCCCATCCAAGCTGCTTAATATGTTAAGTTACACTGGTATTATATCTATCGTAGCAGTTTAGGGCAAAGCGAGCAGCCCTGCGTTGCACAGCTTCAACTTGCATAATATTATTCTTATTGTAAAGTTCCCAAGCTGCGGAAGCATATACCAAACGTGTGTACAATCGTGGTAAAAACTAAAGATAGATGCAAAAGCTCCGATTATAACTGTAAATGAAAATCAATTCTAAATGAAGCGAAAATGAACTCAAAATAAATTAGCTTACGTTTTTGTCTCCTGTGACTCTATTACTCAATAGCTCCAAAACAATTTCCCAACACACTCCAATATGAATTAAGCTCTAAATTGTTTTAAATGCAAATAAAAGTTTAATTGCTCCTGTCGCTAGCGAGAGACAAAACATGACTGTAATTTGATCGTAACATTTTGAGATGAAATGAAAATGAAAAAGTAGAATTGTAATTGGAAACTAAATAAAATATTGTATGTACAAACATCACACTCCTCACCCCGGGGTATATTATACTCTGCTTCGAGTAATTTCAGTTTTTTTATTTTGCTGAACCTGGGCCAGCTGAGAGATTGGTCTTTCTAAGGGCAAGAGCCAGTTTGTCTACAGAAGGATGTGACAGCGCGAATTCTTGTCTTCTTTCTTGTGTTTAAACTCTCTTTTCTTTATTTCCCTTGCTATGTATGGTATTTATAAGGAATGGCCATGTAGAGAATCTCTCGAACTGTTCTTCTCTGAGCACACTCTCTTCATTGTTATTCACTTTTGCAGCACGCACTAGAAATTCTTTGTGTACTTCGGGGATTGTTGTCGCTTAATTCCACTTGCTCGTCAGCCTCAGAAAGTTCCTTAAGGTTAATATTTTGAAGGAAAGTGGGGGCCATCACCCAATCTGACTGCATTGGTAGCTTAGCTTATACTCCTCATGTTGCAATGTCAGCCAGGTTGCTGCCACACTGAATGTACTTCCACTCTTGTGGCTCGGAGATTTTGTAAATTGTTTGTACACGGTTTACCACGCATACATAAAAATGCCTGCTTTGTTTGGAGATGTATATTAGAAATACTTAGAATTCTGTGTAAAATTTCTCCTCATGGATCTAAAAATTTTTTTTTTCTTTATTTTCTCAGCTATTTGCGCTATGAGTACGGCTCTGCAAAGCTCAAGCCGTGGAATGCATGTAGTCTGGAAACAGTTACTCTTGTTTGACCATGTATGATCTGACTTAGAAAGAGAGTGCTTGTCAAATTAAATGCTCAGAAAAATTCTGAGTCAATAACAGGAATCAAACCTGCAACCCTTTGATCACCAGTCAGATGCTTTACCCACTGAGCTACAGAGACTCGCATGAGGAGCCGAGTCACTGGTTAATTGTGTCTATTCTTGCTTTGATTTGATTTGTTTATCGTTTAAGATAGACTGCTACATTGATACCATCTTATCTTGAATTGGAGAATGCATGGATTTCTCCAAAATCTGGGGGTGGTAGCATCTTTGCACAGCAACATTTATCAGATTGTGGATCGAGTCCCGGTCAAAACTGAATGAAGTGTCACAGGTCACAACATGCCAGTGTTCTTTGTTAGGGACTACTTTACAAGTACATCAAAACGAATATCGCAAATATCAACAACTTGTAAATATCTACGAAAGTCGTAAATATCTGTAATAAAGAATATCGTAAACTGAAATGAAAATGAGAACAAAGCCATCTTACTAATAAGCTAAAATAGGCACAGTTATAATAAGCAAAGTAAACTACATCCTAATAATCTGCGATAAGGCTAATCTTTGCAATATAAACCAAAAACTATATACCATATCTAGAGTAATGAAAAACTACCAAAATACAAGATCTAAATTATAACGTTAGCAAATCGTATATTGCTTATATAGTCAATCCAAAATGACAAACTAATATGAAACATGACTAAGATTCATAAAATATCTTTCCACGTGCGAAACATGATCAAAGGTCAACTAACTCAGTACCAAAAGCTTTACTAATTCACTAACTTCAACTACTAAAACAGCAAAAGGTTCACACTTACATATCGGTCCCAAATTTGTGCTTGATCGAAAGGTAACTTTAAGTTCTAACTTAAACTTTACGAAACTTTTCTCTGCAACAACACGACTAGAACTAACCAAAAACTAACTGAACAAAGGTTATATTCGGTGCTGGGACGTAGATGTGGTGCATTCCTATTCTACCGGAAATCACGTTCTTCGCAAAACTAACAAATCTTTAAAATTACATTAAAAACTACAAAAATACTAATTAAAGTTCAGCAACCATGACAATGTTCGGGTTGCCAGTTCCTTTGCACAGGGTATCTGGGAAAGGATCGTCCAATCCCAAGTGAGGGCTACCCTTTACTCCTATAGCTGTCGTATGGCCATCACACTGAAGGAAAGGTCAATGTTTTGTGACTGTTTTAGTTATTTTTACCACTGGTTTTATTTTGACTATACCAACCAGGGAAGGCACTAGAATTTTTCGATGTGGGTCCTCGGACCCACATGTTTGGTCAAATTGGGATACCAAGCATTCTGAATGAGTCCCAAAGTTCTGGTGAGTGACCCTCCCCTAAGAAATTCTTTTTGTTGTTTTTACGAGAAAGAGTGAGTGGCAAATTGCTGTCATACTGTTAATTAATCGTTATTGCCTTTTTATTGTTTGAAAACAACTTTAGACAATACAATGCATTCTTAATTGTATTTACCCAACCTTTTAATGATATTAAATTACAGAGTTTGACAACCCAACGTTTGAACATTACTTGATTAATGTTCGGCTTGTGCAGTACATAAAGCTATGAGCGACACAGTGACTGTGAATAAAAAATGGAGCCACTGACTTCAGTCGTACAGGCACACCACTGTGACACCCTATCGTGACAGCAGTGCCGTCACTCCCTAATCCTACAAGTCGAGTTCTACAGTCGATATTTTTGTGAAGTGATTTATATATTTTCAGCTTTGCTTTCTGGCACATTACGATTTTCTGCAAATCGAGTGGAAGGCTCATTGTTCTTCACAAGTCTGATGTAAATGTCCAACTTCTTGTATACAGCGATATTTACACTCTCGTCAGCAAGTATTACAATAACTGGGCAATTCTGGATATCTTCATCATTCTCTGTATTGATTGCTTCTGCAAATGCAGTGATCATGACGGCAACAGACTGGTGATGCTGATATGCATTTCCTCCTGTCATAGGATCAAGACTTGTACAACCATTCAATGTCTAGATGATAAGAATTTAAAAAGTTGGAATGGTGGAATCATTTATTGCCAACATGATCTTACGGTTTTTTTTACTTGAAGTTCACAAAGTGAATTGAATTTTATAGAAGGCATGTCTTCTTGTGAAAGACAATTTGCTGTTCGCATTTGCTTAACCAGGGAATCGTAACTCCCTTTGCTAGCATTGTCATTTTGCATTTTTGAAATGGTGTTGCTGAATCAACACTTTTGCCGGACTTTTGTGATCCACCTGACTCATGTAACAAACTAACGCTGATCTTTGGAAATTTTTCAACTACTAGTAAAGGTGCTCTTCTTTCTAGCTTTTGAACAATCCTTACAAAACATCAATAAGTCATTGCCTGACTGCAAGCCTTGTCTGCACCCATGTTAACTCTTTAAGCCATTTGGCTAAAAACTGATTTTGCCTTGAACCTTTCTTCTCGCTTTTTATTGCCGTTTTACAGGTACATGCATTCGAGCAGCACAAAACAACAAAAAAACATGGCAGGAGCTTATTTAAGTTTCCCAAATGTTTAAATTGTCTCCAGTCCCCTTCGCGTAGTTAAGGCGGGGGTTAACCTAAAAAAAAGGCCTTTATTCAGCAGTTTCTCACGTCTCTGCTTTTATTCCAAACTATACAAAACTATACATTTTTAGAAAGCGTATAACCCAAAGATTATAGAAAAAATATTTCTGGGCCTAAAAATTTATTTATAACATGATACCGACCATTTAATTGTGTGCCACCTGCTGGGTACTACCACTGCTTACTTGAGAAAAGATCACTAATGCATGAATTGATCAAAATGAATATTTCTTATCTTTTCCTAAAGAGGAAGGATTGCTTTCTGTTTTAAATTTAGGGATTTCTAAAATGTGAAAAACACATGAAATGACAGTTAGTCAAATTTGAGACACAAAATTTAGGATATTTGGCAAATCATTACTTCAAGCTTATGTAACATAGAAAATTCTATGCTTAAAAGACACAACTCACGAAGAACAAGAAACCCTGAAAATTTTAGCTCTATCAGATTAATTGTTCTCAAGATATCTTTTCCCAAAGCCAAAAAATATTGCATAATGAGAAAAAGAGCTTCAAAGTTAAAGATAACACTAAAATACAATTTTTGTAAAATCTCAGTCTTAAAATATGTCTTTATGTTCATATTTTGTCCACAAGAGTCTGTGATAACTTCAAAAGGCTCCAGATTCATAAAAAAAAACCTTCAGCTTCTCGAAGTGCTTCTTCTTGTTGAGTGAGTGTGTAAAAGCTGCTCGCCATGATGACTTTTTTTTCTTTCTCTGTTGTCTGCAAATCAGACTTTCAAAGCCTTTTCTCATCTTTTGCAAGGACAGTCTCCCTTGTGGATGCTCCACTAGGAATAGAGAGTCTCTCCATTACTCTCAGTCTGCTGTTTGCACCTTTGTGATGATGGCAGACTGCTGATGCCACAGCACAACGAACAACTTTAACTCCATGGTTTTTAGGTTTTGGACAGGGGGTCCAGACCATTGAGTTCACACATTCGTTTGTGTTTTGAGTTGTACCCGATACATGCCTCTCAAGTAATTTGTCACCATTTAGAGTCACAAACGTAGGTTGAAGGACTCTCAGACCCCAGGTCAGCAGTCATCATCCTTGTAAGTGGCAGTTCCTGTTGCTGCATCTTGCTTCCATTTGCACCTGGATGATTCCCTTCGGGGAAAAAAGCGATGGTGCTTTGCTAGGTCTTGTGACTTTACAAAATGATGACTAATTGCAATTATGAACATTCGTTTTCATTGAATAAATTGCAACATCCACTTCTTTTCCTGTTGGATTTCCTGTCTTTAATGCGTTTTGCCGAATTGCAAAGCCATAATATTTTGTAATTTTTTAATTTTATTTTCAGTCAGATGCCCCCGACCTTCAATGCGAAGACGACCGTTAAGTTTTCCCTTTGTTCTTGCCTTCAGGTTCAGCAGATGTTTCCCTATTCGTTTTTGTACCTGGCCTACACAGCTAAGCTTTTCGACTTTCACCTTACTGTATAATTTTACTACAGAGAGAAAAGTCTTACTGTCATCGTCGCTAACCATCCATTTGTATCACAAAGTATGTCGCTCTAATGACCTCCCCCACAAAACAACACCTCCTTCTAATTTCATTGCTGGTGAGCTATCAGCAAAGTTAATATCACATTCATGTTCGAAAAGCCATTCTTCGGATTCCTCATTATCACATTTTGCTTTTTTTAAAGCATATATCTGGCAAAACTTTTATAGGACATGGTAGTCAAGAATTTCTCCTTTGTCTACTGACAGGACAAACACTACACCTTTCAAAGACGTAAACCCCCTTTTGACCCATGTGCCATCAAAACTAACGGCGACATCAAGAGTTTGATCGTTGCACTTATCAGGGTTTTCATCCAAGATGCGCTGAGGAAGTCTCTCCCCAGCCTATTTCATCTCCTCTGCTGCTTCATCTTCAAGGGATGACAAAATGTTCTCGACTTGTTTATAATAGGCAGGCCTACTGATACAAGGCATATCCATGATACAGCAAAACGCAACAAGGCCTTCATAACCCCAGTCTCGATTGAATGATAAACAGCATGACGGTTGATGTCAAACGATTTCCGCAGTTGGTCACACTGGAGGAAGTTGGAAGTGGAGTTGCCTCATGACAGGAGCTACACTGAAGGAAAAACTCTGACATCAGTCCAGCTCTTCTCTCATCATCCTCTTCCCCTAAGATGAAAAAATTGACAGTGACTTGGTTAAATGAATAAGACAAGAATATTTTATAGCAGAAGTCAACTGAGTATTATTGCAATAATTCATAGCAACAAATATGCATCCATAAAACTTAATTGCAAAGGGCAAATCAATTTCAAAAGAATTCAGAAATAGAGAAAAAGAGCATAATCTCTTAACTAAGAGTTCCCCAGCGAAAACAAGTTCAAAGTAGCCAAACAATATTTATCAGGAAAACTTCTCACCTTCCTCACACACGTGCACCTCTGAGAGTGCTGTCGATAAATTGTCAAGACTGATCAATCTATACCCCGTATTTTCATCTGCAATCTCATCGTTAAGGCTTTCTTCATTTTCTTCATTGAGGAGCCAATTGATTGCTCTGATTTGGAGTCGGACAGCTGATTTTTGTCATGAGTTGCAACTTGCGATTTGCTTGTGAACAGAAGCGGACTCTTCAGGTATTTCTGCATATCTTTGTACTCCTGAAAACGCTTTTCCTTTTCTCTTTTTCTAATACACAGATCTATCTTTCTGTCCAACCATTTTGAACAATTTTCGGGCCGATGGTAACTTGAAAAAAAATCATCCTTAAACGGTGAATGAAAACGGTTGTTCGCATCGAGCGATAGAATTTAGATGTTCACAACACCATCCCATAATGAACTCTTCTGGTTATTTACGTCAAGTAAGGCAGCATACAGTGTCCTGAGTGTTCTCCAACATCGATATGAGTATTCTCACGTTCGTGCTAAGAAATAGAGTGTTGTAAACAACTGTAAACAAAAAAATGCTGTTTCCATTACTATGGCAACCACATGTGTGAGCACAAGCGGGAATTTTAAAATCACTGGCTCACTGGCAAAGGTGGAAAAACGGTTCTCCAATCTAATTCTTGCAATGTTGTCGTTTTCATTGAAAAGAGAGCGTTTGTGAAGGTGGTGTAACAATTTAAGTTATAACTGCTGTGCTGCAATGCCATCTTTGAGTTCAGCCCAGAGGCTGTCCAGTAAAACAATGGGATCACTGCAAATTTGTTTTCAAAAATTGTCCATCTTAGGCACATCTCCTTCCAAAAAGCTGAGAAGGTAATTTATCTCCAACTCTGTCACTGCTAGAAAAGCTTTCTTCCATGGTTGGAAGAACATATGGTTGCTCCTAATTGTACATAATGAACATTTCAAGTAATTGATTTTCCATATTGTTATTAGTAGGGGTTAAAGTTAAGAAAATATTGGTCAGTGTTCCCTCAGGGTCTATTGTTTTTGACACTCGGCATTTTGTGGGCGTGTAGATGAATTTGTATGGCGCAAGTATAGATGTGATAATTGTCAGATGCGCCATACAATTGTAAAACAAATATAATCAATAAAATCTACCAACATTCATACTATAAAGTCACTGGAATCCATCGCTCTGCATGATAGCACAATTTACAGCTGACCAATAAGGCAAGAAAAGACCATAATAGGCTCTTGCACTCAACCAAATAGGGAGCTTACATTTTTAACACCCCACGAACAGTCAGGCTGGACGAAATAGGGCCTTTAGCTCACCTCACCAAAAGATGTGTTGGTGGACACAACCAATTGTTGTCTGTACTCCAGTTGTATTTGCCTGGTAAAAATGCGGGCTATTGGGCCCACAGCTGACGCGCCAGGGAATGGTAGCTCAAATGGCGTCATTGACTAAATGCACTAGCTAACCTCTAAGTTTTCCTCTTAGGAGTTTGGAACGTGAGCCTTATGGTGTTAATCAAAAAACCAAGCCATTCCCTGTTTTGAACAGGTTCCCAGTTCAACTTTTTTTTCATTGTTAACAAATCTCACTGAAACGAGATAATTGCACTGAATATTACTAGCAGCTTTAGTGGCGATGTAATCACAAATTCCAGAAATGCCGTCATCTAAATAGACAAAACAGTTATAAGACATTAATCGCCATCACTTAACTAATGGGCGTCAAAGCTTTGTAAAAAAATAGCAACCTGAGCTGAGTCCAAACGGGAGGTCTGAGAAACAGAAATATCGTGTAGAACCGGCAGATGACCGTGAGAAACCCAGAAGATGTCGATGTGGGGGGAAGATGTCTATGTGGTGATAGCCTGCTTTTATGTCCCATGTAAAAAACCAGAATCCTTCCTGGAACACTTTGGCTAGGAATTTAAGATCTTTCTAATGATATTTGGTTTTGTCTAAATATCTGTTTACCTCATGCAGATCAAGACTAAGCGTAGTTTCTTTTTTTTGGCTACTGATAAAGGGTTGATGCAATGTGGAGGATAATTAACTCGCTAATTAAAGATTTAGGATGGCTGTTAAGAAATGCTGAATGATTGTCCCGAAAAAAAGTGCGTTAGGCAATTGGACAAAAGGCAGTGAGTAACCATTCACGATAATGGAAAGAAATGGAGATGCTGCAAGACAGTCCTCCCAAAACGAACAGCAATGAAATAAACCATCTTTAACTTTACCTTGTGCTGCGCCTCAAGAAAATTCAGCCTTATGCTTATTGAACCCAATATCAACAAAACCAGAATCTATATATATCTTTGATAAAAATTTCATTGTCAACTTGCTCTTGACAATGCAAAGATGACTAATTTTCCTCAATTGTTAGCAAAATGGCTGAATTGCGAAAAAAATAAAAAGTAAATAAATAAATAGAAATAAAGTAAAGTGCCTGGATTACGATGGAACTAGAGTTTCAAAATGAAAGCATAACTGCTTTCAAGTATTCATAAAACAATGATAAATATTAGCATGAGAAATTGTGTTAGCAAAGACATAACCATGCAACATATGTGAAGCGAACGCTTAGAAAACCATTATCTGCTAAAATTTGTAATGTAGATAATTTTGTAATTTGATGAAAATTGCATAGTGTATGTGCCCTAGTCACGTGAAGATGATTTATTCTTCAGGTAATCATTAGCCAAATGGCTGAACTGCCAGCACTGTAAATGAAACATTAAATAAAAATATAGTGAACTGCCTGGATTACTTGGTAGCAACCACAACAGTATCCAGTCAGTGCTGTGATCTAGACGGTAAAAAAAGACTGAATCGGAAGGAAAAAACGGGGCTGCCACCAATATTGCTAGTATCGATTTTTTTTGATGGCACACCCTTATGCTAATAGCTTTCAAATTGACTTAGTAAGCACTGAGCAATTGTTAAATTATAAAATGTGCCTTCCTGCCGTGAATTTAACATTCTGCAAACTGCGCCATTATGGCTCGCTGCATTTAAGCTGCAGCTGCGAAGTGGACTGGTTTGCTCTTTGGAAGTATGCAGATGCTGATGGCCTGTCTGATCTTTAGTTGATCGATTTCGATAGGCCCTCTTTTTTTTTGGCTTCCTTCGCCCTTTTTTCGACTCTGTTATAGGATTGGATGATTCTTTTCTCATTGCCTTTATCTGAGGCTAGCTCGTTGGATAAGTATTCCTCAACTGTGGCCCAGCTATAGTGGATTTTATCGGTCATTTTGGTAACCTTCATGTGCTTGTTTACTAAAGCTATTGTCCAGTGACCTCTTAGCAGGATCAAGTTCTTTTGCTTCCACAGTGTCCTTTGCGGACTCCATCTTCTCTAAAACATTCTCTTCGTTGTCATATTGTTATTTGTTCCTTCTACTTTTAAATTCGTAGCCATCTTGCTCGCATGCTTAACCTCTGCTTCAACTTTGTGAGTTATCCTGTTTAAACACTTGAAGACGGGTATTGATAACACTTGAGATTGAGTCCATCATAGTTGACATTGCTCGTGCAACGGCTTCAGAGACCACCTGATCAATGTCAAAAGAAGTCCCTTCTATTTCGTTAGCCATTTTTGACAGCAAAATAAAGTAAACTGCCTCGATTACCTTGGAGCTAGAGTGACAGACAAAAAACATAACCGCTTTTAAATATGTATATAATACTACTAGGATGAGAATTCGCATAAATAAAGACATAGATTTATACAAAACCATGCAAAGCGTAATGCATAGAAAATCATTCTCTCCTAAACTTCGTAATGTAGATAATTTTTATGCTTAGAGGAACTTCCATGTACATGCTAATAATTACCAAAGTTTTGATTAGCGTGCAGTCCATCAAATTTCTCCAGCTTCCGTCACTGTGAAGCTACACGAGGCTGCGGCGAACATCACTTTGCCATGCAACCCTGTCTTGCAGGTCCAGTGCTGACGAGTGTAGGTCGTCCACATCATTGCAGACGCATTTAGCCCACATCTTCCTGGGCCACCCACGGCCTCTGCAGCCAGGAGCTGTGACGTCGGTGATCTGCTCCATTTTTGCAATTAACGACTGTTGAAGTAACAATTCAGTGGATGAAATAAATATTTAGCAAGCTTGCACTCTTTTTTATGGTACGTTTTAAGTAAGTTCAAGGGTTATCTGTGGTTCACGAAGGAGGCAAGCATGGTTTGTATGGTTTTCTATTCTTCCAAAGGCAATAGTACATAACCATTCATCTTCAACACAGCAATGTTCTTCACCGTCCAATGGATCTGGGCAAAACTTGTGTAGTTATTATGTCTTTGGCCCTTGTGAAGGAGCTTCTGCGTACATACTAGTAGTTACTAAACTCATCATATTTATTTATCTTTTGGGCATTGTCTTCCTTTTTTATTTGTTTTGCAGCTTCTCTTCAATAATTTTTTTTTAAATATGCTGATGGATTCCATGCATTTCTACAAAGGGTTTGGAAGATTCCTTTGTTGCGGAAAAGAGGGTTGGTAATTCGCCAATGGATGTTGTGCACTTCTACAAAGGGATTGAAAGATTCATTTGTTGCGGAAAAGAGGGTTGGTAATATGCCTAAGGCCAGCTGGACCAGATCCTCCCTACTGGCTGCATCAAAAAGGCATTTAGGACCAAAATGAAGTGTAAACATCTGCGTTTTGTCCCAAGAGAGTTGGAAATTTTGTACATTATGTCATAGTGAGAAAAAGGTTTGTTTGGATAGGTTAAATTTATCAACCAATTGAGCCCTTCCCTCAATCTTAAATCTGATAATCCAAATTACATTTGGACAATAAATTTCTCCGAAGTCAGAAATGCATAATTTACAACCAGTTACATTAATTTCTGATAAAAAAAAATAGCTGTTAAGAAGTTGACTGTTAAATAAGCCATATGAGTAGAAAATAACTTCATCTGGTAATAAACAAAACGTTTTGTAATGACTAATTGTCACAATAGAAAACTAACTAGCGGTAAACTAGTTTAAGCTGCGTCGGCGTTTCTAAAGAAACAATTTAGTAATAAAAATGTAAATTCTACACTGTAAAAACGAGCGAATACTTACTGACGTTTCGGACGTTAGTCCTTCGTCGGAGTAAAGGGAGTAAATTCTATAATCACAATATTTACGACTTGAAGAAGTAATGAAAGATGTTGCTGGGAAGGGATGGAGGTCATGTTCATGGTTCCGAGTACTGGCAATATATAGTTAGAAACTTTATTATGTGTCAAACCATGTAGCATGGGTAACAATCACAGAACTAAAATGGGGACACAACAAACAAAAATGTCTAAAATATAACAATGGAGCTATTAAAATAATTCATAAAATGTAGACTATAAAATAATTAAATTACACTATGTAAAAAGTTGGTAAAAACTTATAACCTAAATGTTCTTGCAGCCATAATCAGTTAAAAATTTTTTTAAAGCACACTGAAAATTGTTAAAAACTATTAAAATAATTGATAAAATATAGATTATAGATTATTATAATTACATTACTTTAAAATATAATAGAAACTTGGAGATCTTGTTTTATACTTAATTTTATACATTAAAAGACATAAAACATCGAGACTTCTATTTAACAAAGTGGGCAATTTTGCCTTATTGAAAACCTGCTGGTAAATCGACTGCTTATCCCATTAAACTGCACTGAGCTCCCTCTCCTACAATTGTTCTGGGTTTACGGGCATCACGTGCTTTAGAAAAGTACCACACTACAGTAAAGTACAATGTACTAAATATGGCAAAGTAGTTACCTTTAAAAGCTGTAACACCAATTGTTTGTCTAGTTCTTTTTACAAATGTTGTTAATGTGTGTAGTAAAGTCCAATTTGGAATCAGTAGTAACACCAAGAATGCTTAGTTCCTATCTTAGTAATGCCTCTATCGTTCCCCTATTTTTTATGGTGTGATACTTCTTGATGATATCCTTAACCCTTTGACTTACACAGATGCCTGGAGGCCTCGTAAAATATGGTACTCAGTTAAAAAATCAAATCTTCCTTAA
>JAOBBB020070719.1:0-13995 GCA_025331005.2 Zoanthus gigantus
GCATAAATAAACTTTAGACCCATCATTATGAATCCAAACATTAGGTAGCCCGAGTAAACGCGTGTACGCGTCTAGTTTCTACTGGAAAAGGAGTGTTAAAACAACCCGCCCCATTAGATTGTTACTTGCAAAATAAAGTTTCAAAAATACTTGGTGAACAACACAAGTCAAACATAATCTAATTCAATCAACAATCCCTAAAAAAGACCCAATAATAAAATAGAATGGCAGGTTAACTGGTCGAATTAATGAAACAGACGAGGCCACATTTAGAAAAAATCTAGTGCCAGTCCATATTGATAATCAATCGATTGAAATTTTCTTTCTTTCTCATTGGTGCAAGGACCACCACGTGACCTACAAATAATTGCCAGCAAATATGACTCTGCTCATGCGCATAACCGTGTGGCGGAGTTTAACTGCAAATATGACATTACTCATGCGTAGTTTCGACCTCCTCTAGCAAAAAAAAAGTGGCTCGTTATCCAGAGTGTTCAGAGTCAGGTTTAAGCAGTTTGTTAGATAATAAAAACAGTAAGTTTTTTTCTTTAAATCACCAAATAAATTTTTTGAACCGATAATCTGCTTTTGGGATTAAAAGTGGTAGCGCCGCGTTATTTTCTCAATGAATTTGCAAACTGAAAAAAGCCGACTTGACTTATATTACGAGGCAGCGCGTATTTACCTCTTAAAAGTTCATTCTTCCCACACAGCAGCAAGCGAATGAAAAAACAGTTATTGGACTAGGTTGAGCAAACTAAATTGCCATTGTCTCGCAAATTAATTATTATTAATTAAATTAATAATGAATCTGGTCGCCACTGACAAATTGCAATATTTTGCTCAACCTAGTCCAACGATTGTTTATTAATCGGCAACAGTTCTAAAGCAGAGGAACTTGAATAGATCCACCGAGGGGTGTGGGGATAAGGAAGAAATCATTGTATCAATAACAAAAAAAAATTGCGGATAAAAACATGTTTAGGATCTTTTAATCTATAGTTTATAAAGTGGCGATCGAACTGGTGTTGAAACCAAATGAAACAACCACTTTTAATTAGTACAATCAACAACAAAACTAAGAGTGCTCTACGACTACGTACTTAAAACAGCGGTTTCCTCGGGGAGGAACTGAAATTGCTCTACAGGTACGTGCGTACTTAAAAAAGTCGGATTTCCTCGGAGAGGAACTGAAATTGCTCTACGGCTACGTACGTACTTAAAACAGTAATTTCCTCGGAGAGGAACTGAAAATGCTCTACGGCTACGTACGTACTTAAAACAGTAATTTCCTCGCAGAGGAACTAACATTGTTCTATGGCTACGTGCGTACTTAAAACAGTAATTTCCTTGCAGAGGAACTAACATTGTTCTATGGCTACGTGCGTAGCGATTTCCTCGCATCACTGGTACACTCAAAACCACACAAATCTACAAACATATTTTTATGCAGTTGATATATGAGATAGTCTAAGAATCTTTTCTTTTACTAGTGGAAGATATTTAACAATTATTTTCAGAAGTTGAGGAGAATAGAAGCAGAATATTCTAAAAGCCATTATTCACCGAGACCAAGAGAGGATGAACTAAGAGAGTGAATCCCCATATAGATCTTATTCCTAGAGTTAAAGACATCCACGCAACCAGCGAGTAACATCCGCGGAAGAGCTGGGTACCATGTCTAAAAATAACTTAAGAGGGATTAGCTTGGGAATAAGACCTGTATGGGTAATTCACTCTCTTCTTTATCCGCTCTTGTCGAGACAGCTGAAGAGAATAATTGTATTAATATATACAAAGGAGGTGACCTCAAAAAAATCTCGACAAATTTTAAGAATTTTGAATTTTATTTTCACACAAACGTTTTAATTTACGCGCGAGGCAAAAGTAGCGACTCTTTTCCATGCTATACTTCATGCGTGTATACTTATGCAAAAAAAGACAAATCACTTTGACTCACACTTCACACAAAGAAACACAGCCTAAAGGACAGTACTTAAGAAATTCCTTATCAAAACAAAAAACCGGGAAAAATTTAATAAAAACTGCTAAACAACTGCTAAAGTATTCACCACATCGATCTAGCAATGAGATCAAAGACAAAATTCACTTGAAATGAAAGTTGAAAGAACAGTTTAAAAAGTGCTGCAATAGCGACATTTAGATTTTCTTGAATGTGAAACTTACTGAAATTGAATGGCACAATTGAAAACAATTGTCCTCTACGCCAGTTTTAAATTCCTTTTGTTGTGAAAACTAGTCTGAAAAGAAGAAAACTAGTACTTAACTGTTAACATAATAAGTAAACAAACAATTAAACAACTCGCAACGTATTCAAAATGTGAATTCACACAAATTACCTTGAAAAACACGCAGTCCGTATTTTGTTGCTTTCTTGGTATTTTCTGGAATTGCAGATATCTGTATTTGCAAAATTTCATGATCCGTGACGGTCGCAGAGCGAGAATTTTCCGCCGCTATTTTGACACAAACATTATCTCGAGTGGTATTACTCATTATCCCGAGAAGTATTACATTACTATAAATATATTAAATAAATCTCCTGCTCTCCCTACTGTAACCGAAGAAAAAAAGAAAAGATTGAAAAGTCTAATTATTGATTCAGATTCAGACTGAACACGTTATAATATATAATGTGTGCTTAAAGGTTGTAATTTTTGTTGTGCTCCTTTGTTCGAGTTATTTAGAATAATTTCGTAATCCTTTTTAGTTTCATAAGTTTGCAAAAGAATCATTTTTTAGTCATGTACAACAGTTAAAGAGTTAAAAATTTGTAAGTTTCAAAACATCAGAATCTTTGTTCTCATGATGTTCTAAATATCGTCAACAAAACTATTAGTTACTTGCACACTTTAATTCAATTTTATGATTAAAATATTTTTTGTGAAAATTTTGTAAACGGAATCTCGATATGTATATTATGATAAACAGAAAACACCATGGAAGTGCTTTGCACAGTTTTTATTCACTTGTCGTTTCGTAACATAAAACTCACTCGTTCGCTGCGCTCACTCGTTCGTTTTGTGATACTTTACGACTCGTGAATAAAAACCGTACGCACGCACTTTCCATGAAGTATTCTCAATGTACGGAAGGCCTCTCAAAAGTTTACGAGATAATGCTGCAACTTTGAAATATCCATTTATACCCGTGACATTCATATGTAACCAAGTCATACTAGAAATGAAAGTTTGAAACTATTAGTGCACGAGGATATATTGAATGTGAAAAGATTTTTTGGAGACGTTTGGTTGTCGATCATCCAAGCTAACAGGGATGCATAAATAGTAAGCATTTTGCGGAGTGAACTTGGACCGAAGCGATAAGCAAAACTATGAGCACTTATAAAACAAAAAGTATAAGCAAAGGTAGGCTTTCAAAAAGCTTTTAGAAATATCAGAAGCAAAAGTGATCCGTCAATAATCCCCTAAAACGCTAGTTTTTCTATGCTGTTTCAACTCTTATCAGAGAAAATTTTACCAGTTGGATGCCTACGTTTACAAGTTGATGTGCAAATTCTGACTTGTTGTTGAGAAAGTTCATTCTCTTCTAATCTAATTCAAACGTGATTTCACGACTGATTTGCCGGCTTTTTTTTAATGGTTTACCTTCACAACTTTTTCCATCTTGAGCCAGTACAAAGCCAACTTTACAGCTGCAAAAGCTGAACCCAGTTGCGTTGGTTTTACAAACTTGGTCGCATCCACCATTGCTAATATTGCAGGGATTCTGCACTTTAACTAACAAAAATGACATTGTTAAGAACTTTTGATTGGAAAGTATTTCTCATTCTTTATAAAAATGTGAAAATAAAGTTTTTCAGCCTCCTTTAAAAATATGAGCTTACCTGGAAATGCCTTGTTGCAATGAACACCCGATATTGCAAGCATAAAGCCAAAAGAGAGCACAACAGATAATAAAACGTGATTACACATCTTCAACCCGCGATGGTCAAACACATAAAGAAATTTTTAAAACAGTT
The DNA here is from genome assembly GCA_025331005.2 of Zoanthus gigantus. NCBI lineage: Eukaryota > Metazoa > Cnidaria > Anthozoa > Zoantharia > Zoanthidae > Zoanthus > Zoanthus gigantus. Next base: position 4,004 of record JAOBBB020070719.1, read on the forward strand.
ATGTAAGTAAACTTTTATGACCAATTGCCACTGTTGGTTGTTTTAAGTAGATAACCGGATGGCAAGCACTCAATATCATATTTTACTTCCTGTTTGTTATAGCACGTTCTGCAAGTAGAACCTTCAGGCAAAGAGGAAGAGTAAAAGCCATGCACGTAACAAAAATACAGAAGTTTTTAAAAGATCGTTTGTTAGGACTAAAAAAACTTTGATTATTATTTTAAGCAAACAAGAGAGTCTTTTGTGGCTCAGGCAAAAACAAAGTCAAAACCTTATACGCTGTTTGAGAGTTGTTTAGATAGGAAACAAATATATTGTCGTCGAGTTTTAAACTTCATCAATATCTTTATGGAAATTAGAAATAGAAGTTTCATTTCAGCACAGACCATCCGTTTTGGTCACGATTTGTGGTCTTACGGTGTCAAAGGTGAAAACTACTACAGCTACAAAAAACACTTGATCGTTTAACGCTTCCTGTATCACTGCTGCAACATTCGTTCATATCGTCAGTTACCACTTGCTATTTTATTTGCAGCCCTTCGTAGTCGCTAGATGTTGATGATTTGAAAGCAGTCAAGTTAAGGTAATTTGCTCTCCATTTTTTTTTTTTTTTTTTTTTTTTTTTTACGTTTTCGTCTCCATTCCTTTTTTTTTTGTTTTGTTTGTTTGTTTGCAGCTAAAAATTTTATTTTGCTTCTAGCACAATCATTTCTAGTAAGTTTTTAACTTACCTAACTTATCGGCAATCTAATTGGCATGAAAATGATCGTTTAGATTTAATTTAAATTTGTTATTTATACCGACTCGTTATGAATGATAGCATTCACTAAATCAATACAGATGAATGAAAAATTTATAGGAGTTCTTCCAAAATCTAACATGTAAGTAAATTAGTTTTAGACGTTAAACAATTTTATTAAGGAATAAGAAAGTTTAAGTCTTTTTTCTTTTCTTTTCTTATTCCTATTTGTAAACCTTTTACTTTTAACTGATGTCTTTAAAACAAATCTCGAAGCCGAGAACACTAAGACTAAGATGTTGTATACTTAATACTACTATTACTTGTATAACTTTATTATCGCAGTCGGTTCTGGTTTAAAACTGACAATTTATACCAATGTTATAAGTTCCTCAATGAACTGAGATGCCTGCCATAAAATGATTCGTAGTGTTACAAATGAACTGAGCAAATTATGTCGATGAGTTGCATTTTGCAAAAGCCAATGGATAACGTCGAAGATGATTCTAAAAAGTTATTGCTTTTATATTATATTTATGGGTTGAGTTTCTAATCATTCTTTTTTTCCCATTCTACCATAAATGTTGTTTTTTTAAGAAAAATTGGGCTTGATGTTTAGTTTAGTTTGATTTATTGATTGAATGAAACGCCAAAAACTGAAAAACTAAAGGCTTACTGATTTAGGTCATCTTAAACAGTTTTAACAATAAACGTCATAAATGGAATGCTGAGTCTGTGTTTCTACAGAAGCAGTTTTACAAGAAGTTAAATTTTACACTGTACTGAAAAAGAATTTTAAAAAAAAACAGACGTTTCGGACTGTAGTCTTTCGTCGGAGTGAATGATCTCACATTAAAGTGAAGACGGATAATAACTGAATGCGGGACAAATAAGCAATGTATGAAATATTAAATTAAGAAGATAAAATAGCGAAAAGCAAAACCAAAAAAACAAAGCGCAATATACAATAGCCTTAGGCGAAAAGTGTGACAAAGCAAAGAATTGGAAATGAATGAGGAAAATATAAGCGTTGCATGAGTTAGAGATACTTTTCATTTCAATAACAAAAACAACAACAACAGAAAACAAAAAACAAAACAAAAAAACGCAAATTCAAGGGTTCAATTTTTTTTTTTAAACATATTTTAGATTCATGGCTTTCATTGTTAGTTTACACATCAAAGCAATTGCAAATTCCGAGGAAACCAACAAACCACAAAAGTGTTTAGCATTGTTATATGTACGTGCACATCAGAGGAAATTTTTAAATGGTGGCATGAAGAAATATTCTCTCACCTTCCGCTCCTACCCTCGTCCCAATCTCTTAGTTAGTTATCAGTGTTCTGTCTTGCGACAGGTCCTATTCTGGCATCCATCTTCTCATTACACCTCTATCTTCTGCCCTTCTCTTCATTTCTCAATTTCCCAATCTCTTCAGTGCAGGTAAAAAATACTCGGCAAGAAATTTAGTAAAAGTGGAATAAAATCTAATACCATTATCCGGAAATAAATTAGCGGGCTTTTTTCCCGATAAGTCTAGGCTCGACGGAATTGAATATACTGACTGTGGGTCGTCACGCAACACTTTTTCCCGAGTGACGCGTTGCGTGACGACTCGGGTAGCGGCTGCGAGGGAGACTATACCAACAGGAAAACGCCTATGAATACAAAGAAAATTTTTGGATGAAAGAGTGAAGTGTCGGAAATGTCCAAGGCAAATCTGGTGGGAATGGAAATGCTTTAACGAAAACAACTTTACCGGGCTGTATTACGTGGTTTTAACGTATAATTAACCCCAGCCATTGGAACTATCTACTGAAAAATGACTGTTAGTGTTAAGTGGAAATTCGAGTCCTGTTGTCTGCGTGGCGTGAGCGCGACACACTTTTGTTAAGGTTGTTGATAAAAAGAAACAAGTTACTTGTACAATAAAACAAAAACAAACGTGTGAATAGTCGTGTTTTCATTAGTTTTTCACAAACGTTTCACAGTCCTGTTATCGAAAAGGAGCTTTTAGTTTTAATATACAGATACGTTTATCAAGTAATTCGCTATAAATCTTTAAAAAAAACTGATGAAATTTTTTAAAATTTGAAAACAACATCTGGCATTTTACATTATTGGTAAGTTATCTTGAAAGCTAAAGTGCCTTGAGGCTCTGTTAGCGGAATTTTAAAAAGCGCATTTTGAAATTATCATAACAAGCGGTAAAAGTATATTTTTCCTTCATTGAAAACCAAGTTGGAATATTCTTTTATTAAGAGTTTTCAGTCGATCAACAGAAGATTCACAAATACTTTGCATATTTCTTTTGCCCTATTATGTCTATTTTTAGTTGCAACCCCATTTGACATTACGATTGTTTAATATTAATTAATCTTTCTATATGGTTTTACTTAAATATATTTTAACGTTTTGTTTTTATTGAAACGAATATTAATCAAGCTCGAAGTATTTGAGTTGTGAACGTGCTGCTGATAACATTCAGTCGCAGAAAAAAAATTTTAAATCGAGTGGCACTTGGCCTGGCAATGTTAAAACTACTGGTTTGAAATAAACATGGCCAACAGAACATCATTAATTTTTCCTGAGAACTTTTTGAGTTCACGTACGTCGACCAGTGTCGCAGTTGAGGCCTTTTTGCTCATTAGCATCAACTTCTTGTCGCTGTGTGGAAACTGTCTTGTATGTGGAGCTATTTACAGAAGTCATACTTTGAGAACAGAAACAAATTTGCTATTGGTTGCCCTGGCTATCAGCGATATATTGATGGCTGTAATTGTTATGCCTATGGCAGAAACGGCAATAATTGCAGGACTGTGGCCATTTGGAAACACTGCTTGTCAAATCCAAGGGTACTGTGTCTGTATGTTGGCGTTTGTGTCTCTTCAGTTAATGACACTAACTGCCTGTAACAGATACATGAAAATTGTCCGTCCCGAACGCTACAAAAATGTTTTTACAAAACGAAAGACATTGGTAATGATTTTGACTGTGACTGTAACTTCCGCTGCTCTTATCGCCGTTTTAGTTTTCACAAGAGCTAACAAATATTCGTTCACTTTTCATCCTGGAAAAGCGATCTGTGTTCCCTTGTTTCAGAGTCCTAAATACAGCATAATTTTTACTTCAATATATGCAGCGTTGTTTGTTGTGTTTCCAGCGGTCACAATTTCGTTTTGTTACATAAGAATCCTACAGACAATTAAGTTTAACAAAGGTGAATACGTGGCGAACAAGGGCATCCATGATTCAAAAAGTGTGTTAGAGCGACAAGACAAAAAGTTGACCAGAATTGTACTGGCAATAATTTTAGGTTTTGCTGCATGTTGGATTCCTTGTATGGCGATAGATCTAGTTGACATCAGTATCCAAGGATTTCTTCCTCGTAAAATTTATCTCGCTTACACATATCTTGGATTGATATCAAGTCTGATAAACCCAATTTTATATGGGATTATGAATAAATTCATCAGAAGAGAGGCATTAAAAATTATATATTGTAGGAAAAGAAGCGAAAGCGGACGAAGTAGCATTCTGGCAAGCACAGCATATGGTGTTAATCTTATCATGGACAGTGGCAGCAAAGAAAAACTAAAATATTTGGACAGCAAAAGAAGTATCTCTACTCTTGAAATGGTAGGCGGAGAGTTACAAAGTGAAAACAGCAGTTCGCTGAAGAGATGGCTTACGTTGAAACCAGCGTAATATTAGCTTCCGTTTAAATAAAAAACTTTTCGTATTTCAAACTTTAATTACTTTGCCCTAACTTTTCTGAAGAAAGAAAAAAAACATAAGTTCTACTTATTTTAATTTGTGAAGCTCGGTCTTCGGAGTTGGATCAGAAATAAAGATAGTTCAGGCATGACGTTATGAAACTGATAACAATCAACCATGATATGGTTAAGTAAGTTCTTTTGATCACATACGTTGAAGTGGAACTGCACGCAAACTATTAATATTGTTGATTTTAAAAAACTAGATACCATATATCATTTCTCAAAATTATGAATGTATATCTGTTTTAAAACATTTTTTTAGTTGTATTCTCATTTTATACTCGTCTTTGCCGTGTCATTTATAATTTCTGTTTTATATTTCTGAAGACTTAAGTTTTATCATTTTCTACATTTGAAAGATTTTTTTTTCCATTTCAGCAAGTGACTGATTCCGAATAGCACGAATTTGGTTTGAGTCACTGTGTTCTGATCATCTAAAAACACTGACTCAAACCAAAATTTCACTGTTTAACAGTGAAAAGAAAATTAAAACAGTCAGACACAAAACAAATTATTACAACAGAAATAACTGTGAGTAGTCGTGTTTTCATGAGTTTTTCACAAACATTTTACAGCGCAAATGAAAACAAAAATTCCTAAATTTATTCACGTTATTTCAAAAACTAATCCTACGTATGCCTCCAGTTATCGAAAAGGAGCTTTTAATACAGATAAGTTCATCAAATTATTTGCTATAAATCTTTAAAAAATACAAAGCAGAAACATTACAATAGCCTATAAAAAAGAAGAAAACATTTCCGGAATAGCCAATCAAAAATTAAAAAGAAAAGATTAAAGCAGCCACTCACAAAGCAGAAACAAAACAGCCAATGAAAAAGAAGAAAACATTACAATAGCCAATCAAAAATTTAAGGAGAAAAGATTATAGCAGCCAATCACAAAGCAGAAACAATGTAACATCCAATCAAAACGAAGAAAACGTTATAATAGTCCGGCAATTAAAAATTAAGCAAATCAGTACAACAGCCAACTTCAACAACAATAGTTTATTTATTCCTCGTTAGGCAGGAATTTTTATACAAATTTACAGAATAATTATTAAACCGTATGGAAGAACACGACTACTTATAACGACATACTTCCGTATGGAAGAACTCGACTACTTATAAATGTATATAATCACTTCTTATCTGTAAATAATCTTAATTTTATTTATTTCTTAATTAATCTTTTTATTGTCCCCAATTAGTTGTGAAAACTAAATACATTGACACATCAATAAAGCTTTATTATTATTAATAGCATAGGCTAGTCGAGTTAAGTATAGCTGAGATCAAGCGGAAATTAGAGTGATTATTTGTTGAACAATGTTAGAACGATGTACATTAAATACAGCTAGGACAGATATAGCTGAGATGACAAAAAGTAGAAGTAACTCGACATTGAGTAACACAAGCAGAACAAGTAGCTCTAAGAAGCCTATACTCATACGCTCTAAGTAAAACATAACACCAGAATTTCCCCTTGAAGCATCTTCGAAATTCCTTTGTCACCAAGTTAACAAAATCACAGCATACCAACGACTAGCCTGTATTGTTGTAAACTATTCCCCATTTTCACTTCGTTGCACGCCATACTGATATTAAAAGTATAGTTCTAACAACAGCTCATATTGCTAAAATTCGGTTCAGTTTTTCTCAAATATTCTCAGTTTCGTTCAAGGTAATTCTCAAAGTTGCTCCAAGGTTCGCAAGGTTCATCACTGGGAGATGATTGGCTTGTTAATCGAGATCAGTCTGCCTGATCCCCGCTCTCACGCAAAGTGTTTGTAAAGCAAATGAGAAAAAACCACAGTCAAAAGCAGCGTAAAACCACCGCACAACCACAAAGCTTTTAATGCCTTGAGTACAACTTATCTTTGGCTCTTGAAATGTTTGTATTTAAAATAAATTAGAGAGCTCCACAATCGACAACAGTGTTCCACTAGCGCACAACCAGAAAGCGTGGTGGAATCGACATGTGCAGTCAAGAATGGTACGGTTGATTTCTTCGATCATATCACGCACTGTTTTTCGTTCTCTCAAAATAAAAAACTGATATTCCATGCATGTATAGATTTTAAGACTCTAAAACGACTTTTCAAGCCTTTCCACGATATTTTCTGACACAACAAAACATTTTTCTGCAGCTCTAAGACTTTTAAAATAATTCCCTACACTTCACCCCACGTAATGTTACAATCTTTTAAATAAATGTATGCAAGAATAAATTTGCATGCACTAATGTTACGCGAAAAAAACAAACAAAAATAAACCAAGGGCATTTCTTCGTTGCGCATGAGTAATACTGTTCTTATACTGAGAGGAAATAGACAAACCAAATCATTAGACAATTTCCTGTCGCCATGTCGACGCTTTCTCTTTTATCTCGATGACACATTTCCGGCTAAATTTTCGTCAAATTTGACGAAACATTTTTAACTTCAGTTGGAGATAAGCAAGCAAAACATTTTTATTTACTTAACACTGTTATTCAAGACGAAGAAAATGAATGGTTTCATTAACGGGAGTTAGTTTTTAGAAATTTTCATAATTTGGGATATATCTATTTATACAGACAAGATTTGCAATTTTCAAGTTACAATTTGACAAAACTAACATTGGCCAAAGGTAGTTGGACTTTTTTGAAATCTTTCGGCTGACAAACTCTAACGCTCAGGGGTTGGATATTTACTAGAATGACATGATCTTTTTTAATACTAAAGGACACAGCAGTTTCAGTACGTTTTAAAATAAGTTTCGACGCTGTGCCTATGACGTTTTTTAGGCGTGTTGCTTGCGCCGTCTCTCAAAACAAGTTCAAATAAAATTGATAGCACTTAACAGCAACCATTTTTTTTTACACTTCAAGTTCAACTTCAAGAGAAACAAAATGGCAACCTTATAAGAATTTTGTCTGCTGGTGCGAAAGTTAGAATGAATAACACCATTTTTTTTGTACTCTTCAAGACAAACAAAATGAATGGTCACTTTATAGGGTTTCATCAACTGATTCAAAAGTTAGAATATATAACACTAATCATTTCTACTTATAAAGTAAAGGAAACTGATTGGCTGCCATGTCGACTGGTTAAGATACAAGTACAAAAGCTTTTTGTTTATGTGAAACTGGCGAGAACAGCATAAAAGTTAATACTTAATACAATAATCACTTTCAACAAGGTCATCAAAAAAGATATACTTTCTCATATGACCCCACTGCATGTTCAATATCCTGATAATATTGCACCAAAATTTATTATCCGCGATATCTAACAACTGTGCACGTATACCGAAAGAGCGGGTAACACAAAATGTTTTACTCTATTGTAAACAAAACAAAATGCAAAACCAGAAAATGATTTAAATACGCTGTCCAAAAAAAGGTCTGACTCAACTCTAAAACTATCAAATTGTGGTGAATCGTAGAAAAATTGAAATAATTAATTTCTTGTTCAACTGTTTTTTAAAATGAAAGTTACACTTTTATGTGATGTGTGTCACGTCAAAAATACTTTATACTTATAGTCGAATTTATTCAGTCAACAATTTTTTTAAACTAAACATTTCCTAGAAACTTCATAAAACAAGTTTTAAAAAGCAAGCTTCGACACTCTTTTGACTTTTCCATGATTTGTTTAAAGTTGGCCAGACTAACAAGTTTTGTTCTGAAATCAACAATATTAAAAAGAAATCGTCAATGTTGTGTCGGCTGCGAGCGCGCGTGACATTGTTGACATCAAAGATTTTGCAAAATCGCGCAATTGTTCTTCAAGCACGTTTCAGAACAATTCAAAACTAAAAAAAATGTAAGATTAAAGACAACTAACCAGATAAATCCATCGCAATGGCTGCAAAATGTGGGCTGGCGGAAATATCTTGCGATGAATTTATGATAACAGACGCGATGGACTCTCCTACGTATTGCACACTCAAATCTACTTGTTATTTCTTCTTGCATTGTGAGATAGTCACCTTGAAGAAAAAAAATATCGGTGTGAAATTCTGTTCTAGTTTATCACTTTACTTTTGAGACAAAAATTCAACTGTTAATATTAACATTGGACTCACACATCATGTTACAACGCGGACGCGAAATAAAAACCTTTGAGAGGTATCGTATTACAAGCTGGACATCCGCTCGGTCGAGCAGCAAACAAGTCGAAACAACTAACTTACCACTGTTAGTAACCATTCCAAGAGTCCCCAAACTCGCACACTTACTTTAAACACTTATGATGTAATCTTCCTCCTAAGTTCCTTGTTTATCGAATAGAAAATGATAGAAACATTCGTAGCACCTCATTAAACTGCTATCATAGGTTTATTCAAGAGGCGTGATCAAAACATGAAGACATTTAGAATTACTATTACAAACCTGTCAAAATATGGTTTTTAGCTTTCAGCATTCAAATAGGTTTTTGTGATCACTTTGCTCCAATATGTGTACCAACTGTGCTAGAAACGACGCAATTGAAATGCCGGTCAGAAAGACTGTCACGATTACAAAACATATGCGACCTCTTTCAAAATGATCTCTTGCGTCACTGAACCCGGAAACGAGTATTAAATCATGCGCGGAAAAAAGATTCGGAAGCATTTTTAATGATTTTGAAACTACGTACATTTTTTTTTGACAACGGGTAACTTCCTTTAATCTCTTAAAATGCAGAGTTTTTTAATGTTGTGTTCCTCAGTTCTTTTTTTTTTCAAACAAGAAAATGATAATTCTTGAAGTATTTAGGTTGCTCGACTCAAGAACTTAAACTATTTCAAACTTTACCATTGTTTCTAAAACTCCATTAACTTTATACAGTTTCAGTTTGTCTCGGCAAAGTTTGTGAGAATTCTCGAGCAGGTGCAAACCCTCGACTGTGTCTCGGGTTTTCACTATTCTGTACCCGAATTCTCCCAAACTTCACCAGTCTGTGAAGGCACGGAGAAAACGTTTTATTTCTCAAATGAAGTTGGAGATGTGGACAGTCCAGGAACTGCCGACATTAGTCATCAAAAATGAAGGCTGGCATGGCTTGGGCTTGCACACGAAAAAGGAAGGCTATAATATCCCAAATTAAGGAATGGAATGGAATGGAATGGAAACCGGAAGGACGGGAAAAGAGAGAGACCAGCTACGGACAGGGAGATGAACCACTGATAAAGACTTAGAGGAGGCAGAAAAGCTGTGGACCAACGAGAAGAATCTGGTGCAAGATAGTGAAAGTTAAAGACGAAGATAGAGACGAAGATAGAGACGAATATGGGATTCAAGATCAGGGACCAAGATAGGGACTAAGATAGAAACGAAGATAAGGACCAAGATAGGGATGAAGATAGGAACGAGAATAGGGACAAATATAGGCTCGACACTAGGCTTCTACAGATTGTGCTGCGAAAATGTTGAAATGTTGCTCTAGAAATACTCGAAAGTTGCCCAAAAATTGCTCGAAATTTGAAAAAGTTGCTCCTGTAATGTGA